>PVKA01011985.1:0-38091 GCA_004027165.1 Ctenomys sociabilis
TCTCGAACTCACAACAATCCTCCTGCCTCAGCCTCCCGAGTGCTGGGATTACAAGCATGCGCCACCATGCCTGGCTTGTAATCAATTAAAAAAAAAAAAACTTCTCAAAGAACTCCTATTATGAGGGGGCCGGGGAGATGGCTCACTAGAATAAACGCTTCCTTGGCAAGTGCAAAGGCCTGAGTTCAATCCCCAGTTCCACCAAAAAAAAAAAAAAAAAAAAAAAAAGAAAAGGAAAAAAAGCACTCCTACTATGCAGGGCAGGCCAGATAGCTCAGCAGACTAAAGCACCTGCTTGGGCAGAGTGCAGCGGCCAGGGTTCAATCCCTGGTGCGCCATGCTGGCCCTGCCCCTAGCGCACTGAGACAGTGATTGAGACTGGGCATGGTGGCACGTGCCTGTAATCCCAGCACGTCAGATCTGTGTACTGAGACCCTGTGGGCCCTGTACTAAATACATAAAAAAAAAAAAAGAACTCCTATTATGGCTATTTTCTTTCCTTGATGCTGTTACCTTGTGTTCCTGTGCTCAGGTCAGCAGCACCCTGAGGACTCTGGATGGGCAGCTAACTGACCTGTTTGATTTCAAGGAGGACCAGTTAGCAGAGACTATTTCAAAAGGACATGGAGGTTTTTTATGAAAAGTAAGACTTTGTGGGAATCTTAGAGTAGGAGACGATGCATTGCACAAAACCCTAGGAGCACTGAAGTTCTGAATTTCAGTAGGTGTACACGGATGACAGGCACTATGTGTATTAGCCTCAGCAAGTTCTGTTCCTGGCTCAGGCATCTAGACTTGGCTTCCTGTACTTGGATAATGAACAGGTCTCCCAAAATTCTGAGTGAGGGGCGGCCACTGTGGCAGGAACTGAACATTTCCTGGGGTGACCAAGTAACTAAGGATCAGGGCCAGCCAAACAGCTCAGTGGACTAAAGCACCTGCAAGCAGGTACAGGGTCTGGGGGTTCGATCCTTGGGCCTGTAGTGCTGGCCCCACCCCCAGGGTGTGCTGAGATGGCAATTGAGACTGTGCACCTATAATCCCAGCTCTTGGGAGGCTGTAAAGAAGCAAATCACTATGAGTCCAATCTAATAGTGAGACCGTAAACACCCTGTAAACCCTTCCCAATAATAATAATAATAATAATAATAATAATAATAGGAAAAACCAAGTCACTAAGGATAGCATCCAAGTGCCATGCTTTTGTTTGGTACTGGGGATCGAACTCAGGACCTTTTGTTTGCCAGGCAGGCACTTATGCCACTGACCTATCTCACTGGGCCCAGGCCATATTCCTAAAAGGCCACACATGGCTAGTAGGTGCCCCTTGGCCTGAGCTGGTGGCTTGCTTACAAACCACAGGTGGCTGCTATAGGCAGAGGGTGCCACAAGTTGCGCTCTTTCTGTGCCCCTGGATTCTCCAAATCACAGATGCCATCCTGAATGCCCTAGGTTCAGAGCCAGCCTTGGCTTAGAATATTAAAAGTCGCCAGATGTACTCAGCTGACAAATGTGGGTTTTACCACTTTGGCCAGGAGTTGCCATGAGCTTAGCAAGACGGCTGTGGAAGAATGTGTTCAGACAGCTGGTAGCACAGTAATCCAATTCCTTGTCTTTTTGAGACAGGGTCTCACTATGCAGTTCAAGCTGGCCTTGAGCTCACTTATTAGCCCAGGCTGGTCTCAAACTCACAATGATCCTCCTGTCTCAGCCTCCTGAGTGCTACGATTACAGGCATGAGCCACCATGTCCTGTTTCATTAATTTGGTTTCTATACACTGACCTGGACTTCACGCATTGAGTCTGTCCCACTGCTCATTCATCTACCACCTGGGAAACCATCCAGCGGGAGGGGGTGGGGCTGGACAATAGCTCATCACAGCCACAGCCTATAGCACCCAACGGGCTGCAATGCTGAGCTCTACGAGGACCACCACATGCTGCTGTCTCGGTTTTTTTTTTTCCTTTCTTTTTTAAAAATAATTTTATTTTATTTTATTTATTTTTTTATATATTTAGTACAGGGTCTACAAGGTCTCACTATGCAGATTGGACTTCTAGTGATCCTTCTTGTTTTTCAGCCTCCTAAGCCCTGGGATTACAGGCATGCCACCACACCCAGTCTTGTTCCCTCTCAGAGCATCCTGGAGGCTGGGCCAGCATGGGCCAGGGATGCTGGGCCAGGGATCAAACCCCCAGCTCCTGTGTCTGCCTAAGTAGGTGCTTTAATCTGCTCAGCTATCTCGCCAGCCCTTCTTTGTCTTTTTTTTTTTTTTTTTTTTTTTTTTTTTTTTTTTTTTTTTTTTGTCTTTTTGAGACAGGGTCTCACTATGCAATTCAGGCTGGCCTTAAGCTCACTTTGTAGCTCAGGCTGGTCTTGAACTCACAACAATCCTCCTGCCTCAGCCTCTCAAGTGCTGGGATTACAGGCATGCACCTCCACGCCCGGCCTTCTTTGTCTTTTTGAGAGTGCCGAATCCTAACCACTAGACCACCAGGGAGCATCAACTGTAGACTTTTTTTTTTTGGCGGGAACCAAGGATTGAACTCAGGCCCTTGCACTTGCCAGAGAAGTGCTTATTCTACTAAGCCATCTCCCAGGCCCTTCTTTGTCTTTTTTTTTTTTTTTTTTTTTTTTTTTTTTTTTTTTTTTGTCTTTTTGAGACAGGGTCTCGCTATGCAGTTCAGGCTGGCTTTAAGCTCACTTTGTAGCTCAGGCTGGTCTCGAACTCACAACAATCCTCCTGCCTCAGCCTCCCGAGTGCTGGGATTACAAGCATGCGCCACCACGCCCGGCTTCTTTGTCTTTTTGAGACAGGATCTCACTGTGTAGCTCAGGCTGGCCTTGAACTCCAAGTGCCTCAGTCTCAGCCTTCAGAGCCCCGGAACTGAGCCACCAATAGACATGGCAACTAAAATTGTAGAAGAGGGGAAAGAAAGGTTATTTTGCATTTCAAGTGGCTTAGAACCCAGGAGCCTCCTGGGAGGGGTTGCACCTGTCTTTAGTAGGGAGCTGGCTTGGTTCCCTGCTGCCTGAGGGTTTAATTCTATGCAGGGTTTAATTCTGACTAATATGGATGCTTACCCATCCTATTTCAAACTCTTGCCTTAGCTACCATAGCTGCCTTACTTGTAAGCTAACTAAGCAAAGAATTTCCAGGCTGGCCAGCAACTTGGTGGATTAAAGCACATCATTTGGCAGGGCTTGATCCCCAGCGTGTCATACCAGACCCACGCTCGGGGCATGCTGAGAAGGGCATATGAGCCTGGGCATGGAAGCACGCCTCTGTAATCCCAGCTCTTAGGAGGCTGAAAACAGGAGAAACCAGGAGTCCAATCTACAGAGTGAGACCCTATAGACCCTAAATAAAAATAAACGAACAAATGAACAAAGAATTTCCTACAGCAGGACTGTAACTGGAAGAGGTAGGTCAAGGGCTATCTCTAATTTAGACCTGCCTATTGGATTTAATGCAAGTAGAGAGGTAGGTTACCAGATGTAACTGGGGACAAAGGCCTTTACTCTTAGAAGGTTCCACTGGGGAAGGCAGGGAAAATCATGAGAAAAGTTTGGCCTAGGCAGGGCAAAGTAGTAAAATCAGAAGACTTTGTCTCACAATTCCATTTTTCCTTATGCATTTCTTTATTTACTTGTTTTAAGACAACTTTTTGATTCTTGTTCATGCTAACCTGAAAAAAACTATTCCAGGCTAAATGGCAATTCATTAATCCTCCTGCCTCAGCCTACTGAGTGCTGGGATTAGAAGGGTGGGACGCCACGCCCACCTGTCTCAGCCTTTAAAAGGGAACTGAGGCTGTGAGGCTGGAGGCTGAGGCAGGAGGCTCTGGGAGCTCCAGGCTGATTTCCCTGAACTCCATGAAGGAGGGCAAGGAAACAGAGTACACACCCTGGAGTGGATGCTCCCCCATTTCCCTAAGGGAATCCTGAGGAAAGCGGAGGTTGCCTGAGCTAAGTTGACAACAGTGTGAAGAAGAGAGAGCCAGAGCCCACAAGAAGGCGAGCGGGGCCAGAAGGGAGGCCACAAGGGAGCTCACTTCTCCAAGCATTTGGAGAAAGCAGAAGCCAGAGGTGAGCAGAGCATCCCAGGGTGGGCAACAGTGGGTCCCGACCCTGAATAACCTGTAGAATGCAAGCTTAGCTGCTCCATGTTATTTGTGCGAGGGGAAGCAGGCTGGCGGCCAGAGGAGCCGCGGGACGGCCTGATCTCCCCCGGAGTGGCTGAATTCACTGCAGCCTCGGTGGGCCCAAGCCGTATCAGTCCTGGCATGCTCTTCCCTGGGGACACCCCCAGGCTTGCTTTGGGGCGCAGCCACAATGCCCTGACCTCCGGAAGCCCAGCCTCATTTGACTGCCATCCCTTCTGTCCCCTAGGTGTGGGTGTCCCAGAGCAGAGCCCCGATGGAGCGAGGCGCTGGAGGCGAAGGAGGAGCCTGGTGGCTGGAGCCCCAACACTTCCAAAACCCGCTGGTGTTCTTCGTGGATGCAGAGCAGGAGGAGCTGGTGTTCGGGCACGGGGACGCCGACCTGCGGCTCCTGGAGGAGCATAGCCACACGCTGATCCAGCTGGAGGCCTGGGCCACGCCAGCTGGCCACACCCGTGTCACTGTGGTGGGGCCTCCGCGGGAGCAGCGCTGGCTGCAGGAGCTGGTGCGCAGCGTGGGCAGCGCCGAGTCTGGAGAGCGGGCCCGCGCCCTCCTGCTACTGGGGCGGGTGCGCAGATGCCCGCTGTGCCCCGGGGATTTGGAGGCAATGGGCAGGGGACAGCTGCTATCTGCCGACCCTGCTCTGGCTGCCTGCCTCAGGGGACCCTTTGCCCTGCCTCTGCCTCAAGGCCTCCTGCTGCTTTGGGCCAGCTGCTCAGCTTTCTGGAGCTCCCTGTGCCGCTGAGCAGGGCCCAACTGTGCACACCCCGACTGTGCACGCCCGAAGGGTGCCTTGGAGGAGAGCCACAGTTGGGACTCTGTGGACATGGGCATACTGGAAACGAACGGTGTGTAGAAGAAGTCAGACTTCATCGTGCCAGGACCCCTCCCGCCGCCCAGCTCAGCCAGGCCAGGAGCCAGGGGCCTTCTGGAAGCTGCTGGAGTCCCCGGGGAACCCTCTGGACTCCCAGGACCCGTGCAGTATGCTGATGGTTGGGGGAGCGGGACTGAGGGCACGGGCAGTGGACGGAGGACTTCCTGGGAGGGTCATCCACGTGCACTGGCATCACGGGCTATGTCACTTAGGATGGAGAAACAGAAATGCAAGGATAGAAGGGGCATGGCCACCAGGCCAGAGCTCTGAGTTGCATTGCCCAGACTGGGGGAGAATTGGAGAAATAAATGCTGCCATTCAGGGCCACTGCTATCCCTTTGTGTTTGTCTTTTTTCTTTTTTTTTTTTTTTTTTCTTTTTTTTTATTTTGAGACAGGGTCTCACTGCCGTTCAGGCTGGCCTTAAGCTCACTTTGTAGCTCAGGCTGGTCTCTAACACACCACAATCCTCCTGCCTCAACCTCCTGACTGCTGGGATTTCAGGCATGAGCCACCATGCCCAGCTCTTTGTCATTCATTTGGAGCCTTCTGGGAATCTTAACTTGGGGGCTCCTGCTTGCTGGTCAGGCACTGCTGCTGGGCTCCAGCCCTAACTCAGGAGTTTTGAACACAGGATCGTACTGTGCAGGCTGCTATGGAATTCTCCCTGTACTACTCTCATCCAGTCATCCCCAGGAATCCCCTCTCCCTCTCTTCCTCCTCCTCCTCCTCCCTGTCCTCTTTAGTCCTATTAGAAACAACCCAGGAGTGATTGTGCCTGAGTCTTTGCCACTGAGCTACATCTCAGAGATTTTATTTGAATGTAGATAGGCTCACACTTCCTGAAGTCACCCAGGACAGGCTCAAAGTTCGGATCCCCCTGTCTCAGCCTCCCACATGGTGCAGGCATCGATGCACACTACCCCCCTCCCAGGGCTCCCTGTCTGCTCTTGCAACCAAATGTTGTAGCCACCTGCTTGGTCTCCCTCAGGCTGGATTGGGATTGGAATATGGAGATTGTGTCCCACAGTGTTCACAAGAATCAGACAGAGGGGTTAAGGTGGTAACAAATTGATGTCAAAGAGCCAAGGAAACAAAAGAAAGGCAAGGAGGGAGCCGGGCGTGGTGGCGCAGGCCTGTAATCCCAGCACTCGGGAGGCTGAGGCAGGAGGATTGTTGTGAGTTCGAGACCAGCCTGAGCTACAAAGTGAGCTTAAGGCCAGCCTGAACTGCATAGTGAGACCCTGTCTCAAAAAGACAAAAAAAAAAAGAAAGGCAAGGAGGGAGAGTTCACACCAGCTTGAATAAGAGCCCTTAACAGACTTCAAAGGCCCAGAACTCCCTGAGCCTCACCCCGTAGTGCTGGGATTTCAGGCAGGAGCTGGGAGCTGGGTGTACAGGTAGGTGCCTCGAATGCCTGCACTCCAGAATCGGAGGAAGCAAAAGCCCTCCGTGTTCCTGTCCAGTTTGGGCTACACGGGGGGTTCAGGGCCAGCCTGAACGCAAGGCGAGACCTGTCTCCTAAGGGAAGAGGAGCATCTGGGAGGCAGAGAGGACAGCTGAGCTGGATGTCCTGCCGTGTCTCCTCCTGGACAGGAAACTCAATCCAGAAGGCTCTCTCTCTCTCTCTCTCTCTCTCTCTCTCTCTCTCTCTCTCTCTCTCTCACACACACACACACACACACACACACACACCAGTACCTCACAGTGCTACACCTGATTCCATCTATGAATCATGATATACAACAGGACAAGACAGAGATCTCACTGGATAGGGCTGTGCCCTTGATGGAAACAGCATTTCATGTCGCCTCAGTTAAGGGCATACACAGTGAAGAAAGTGAAAGGTTTCGGCCTGAGTACAAACTACTCAGTTATATCATGCCCTTTTTTATTTATTTGGTGGAACTGGGGATTGAATTCAGGGCCTTGCGCTTGCCAGGGAAGGGCTTATTCCACTGAACAGCCCCGGCTCTGAGTCAGCATAGCTGAATGCCAGAAGTAACAGATTATCTTCCCTAGGAACACTTCCTCTTCCCCTTTCCAGAAAGCAAAACGCATCCTCCAATCAGCTGCTTGTGTGTCACTGAACCTGCCCTTCAGACCCCGCCCCTAGCCAAAGCCCATAAAGTGTCCTCCTTCCTGTCTCAGGTATGGGGGAGTAACTCTCCCCTCCCCCCAGGGGCTCTGTGCCCTCCTCAAGGAAGCACTTTATCCTTTTGTTTTTCTTTCTTTCTTTTTTTTTTTTTCCGGAGATACTAGGGATCGAACTTGCGATCTTGCTCTTGCCAGACCGGTCTATCCTTTTCAATGGGTTTTATTTTTTTATTTTTTTTTGGTGGAACCAGGGATTGAACTCAGACCCTTGCACTTGCCAGGGAAGCACTTATTCTACTGAGCCATATCCCTGGCCCCTCTCGGTCTATCCTTTTCTTTTAAGCTTCCTTCTCAGCCACGCCCACCGAAAAACCTAACAGAATGTAGGGAGGAAAGCCCGGCAGGGTGGTGCATGCCTGTAATCCCAGCCCTCTGGGAGCCTGAGGCAGGAGGATTAACAATTCAAGTCTTGCCTGGTTAGTTCAGCACCTTAGTCAGATCTATTCTCAAAATTAAAACAAAAACATAAAGATATATCTATATATAGATATATATATCATATATATCAAGCAATTTGGAGATGCAGCTCAGTGCACAGGGCCTGGATTCACTCCCCAGGACTGCAATCAATCAGCCAATCAATCGATCAATTAGTCAATAAATGTTCAAAGAAGGAAAAATGAAAGAATGAACACAACCAGGCTGGTATGAAATGACTTGTATGTTGCACTCTGCTGAACAGCTCCACTCACTGCACCAGTCAAAAAAGGAGAAAGAAGGCCAGCCAAATAGCTCAGCAGATTAAAGCAACTGCAAGCAGGCACAGGGGCTGGGGGTTCCTTCCTCGGCCAGCCTGCCTGCCGGCTCAGCCCCAGGGGAGAGCTGAGCTGGCGATTGAGACTGGGTGTGATGGCGCTTGCCTTAATCCCAGCTCTTGGGAGGCTGTGAACAGGCAGATCACTACAAGTCTGATCTAGTAGAGAGACCCTGAACACCTGTGGACCCTTCTCTAAAATACAAAAAAAGGAAGAAGGGGCCGGAGCTCAGTGGAATAAGCTCTTCCCTGGCAAGCACAAGGGCATGAGTGCAATCCCTGCGTCTGCCAAAAAAAGAAAGAAAAAAAAAGACAGAAAAGGAGTATGGTGGCACAGGCCTGGGATCCCAGCACCAGAAAGGCTGAGGCAGAATGACCATTGTGAGTTCTAGATTAGCCTGGGCCACCTAGCAAAACCCTGTCTCAAACAAATGAAAGAAAGGAAGGAAGAAGGGACCCAGGAACGTAGTTTTGTGGTAAAGCGCTTGCTTAGCAAGCACAAGACCTGGAGTACAATCCTTGGTCCCAGAGAAATAAAATCAGAATATTATGTACGTGACTTTTTTTTTGCCTTTGCTGTCTACCCACATCCACACTTCCACTCGGAGTGAGATTTAGACAACACTCCAGAGAGCCACAGAGGCATGTTGGCATTGCAGCTGTACCCTCGAGGACTCAGCCCACAGTTCCTGTCCCACAGGGCTCCTGACAGACACCCGGCCGGCCTTCCTGTCCCTGTCCCTGGAGCTTGAACTCTGGCCCTTTTCCTGTGGCCTCCTGCATCCCCTCCTCCCACTCCACTTCCTGTTGCTCTGTGAACCCCAGATAAGACTTTTACATTCCGGGCTGTGCAAGCCCAGCTTGGTGTCCTTGAACTTCAAGCTTTGACAGGGACAGAGGACCAAGCAGAGACCTCCTCTGAGAGTTTGCAGGGATCGGCCACCCCTGGAATCACTTCTCTTCTTTCCCCCATGAGGGTTCAAAAACTGTTAATTATTTAAGACATAAATTCAGTATGAAAAAGAAATAAAGATAGGTAAAAAGGAGACAAAGAAACTATCATGTGTGTGTGTGTGTGTGTGTGTGTGTGTGTGTGTGTATGTGTGTAGTCTGAAGCCAGCCTGGACCATTTCCAAAAAGACTCTTTTGAAATTCCAAATATACGTCCCTCAACACAGAGATATGTATGTACAGACAGAGGACATGCAACAATAGTCACATGACTAATGTCACCTTTTTTGTATATGGTACAAGGACTGCACACAGGGTCTTACAAATGACAGGCAAGCACATTAACACTGAATTATATTCCTGGGCCTCTTCATTTCTTAATTTTTTTTTTTCTTTTCTCATGACATAGCCTACCCTTGTCGGACTCAGTGATCCTCCTACCTCAGCCTCCTGCGTGCCTGGATTACAGGAGTCTGCCCCCATACCTAGATGTTTTGGACTTTTTACCTCTAAAACTTCATCTGGTCCTCATGGAACTGTAACGGGGAAAAAGCTGAGTCTGAACTAAAGATTGAGCTAAAGGTACCAGAACGCTCCAAACTTTCTTGTGGCTACAAGTGGGGCTCGAATTAGGACATTGCCTAAGAGTTGCCAGTGAGGGGACCAAGGCAGCATTTTTGTTTTGTTTTGCTTTGAGACAGTCTTGCTACAGGGCCCAGTCAGGCTGACCTCAGCCTTGCAAGGATCCTCCAGCCTCAGCCTCCTGAGTGCTGGGATCACAGGCGTGTACCACCATGCCTAGCCCTGGAATCTTTGTTAGAAGAGGCTGTGCTGGGACAGGAGCAGTGTGGGAGGTCAGGCTGCAACAGGGACAGAGGAAGAACCTGCTGGAGGAGGCGGGGGTTGAGCAGACAAACAGGGACCAAGTAACAAAATGATCGACTGGCCGGACACGCAGGCAGAGACACAGCCTGAGGGCCCCCCCCCCCCCCGTCTCTGTTCCGGAGCCGGCTGCTGTCCTTTCCAAGAAGGGCAGAGATTGACCAGCCCTGTCACATCGGCACCACAGGCGAAAGGACACAGCCCCTTGAGCAAGGCTGCTCTGCTCTTATTTCAGATACCAGACGCTTCAGATTCGGCTACCAATCCAGGTTACCATGACACTCTTAAGAGTCAGTCAGCTAGAAATCACAGAACATTTCAGTACTCAGGAGGTTGAGGCAGGAGGATCAATGCCAGTTCAAGGCCAGCCTGGGCTACAAAGTGAGTTCCAGGCTAGGTTTGACCTATATAGTGAAACCCTGTCTCAAAAAGACAGCAAAACCAAAGAGAGAGAGAGAGAGAGAGAGAGAGAGAGATCACAGAATGCAAACAAGCACTCCATTTTTTAAAATTATATTTTTATTATAAAGGATACCAATCAGAGCCAGCCAAGGAAGGAGACATACAGGGCAAGACCTGGGAGGGCCTCGACAGAGCATCTTGCCCCGCCCCCAGGGAGCCAGAGAGCATCACCCCCCACCCCCACCCCGGCCAAGCTCACCAGCCAGGCAGCTTTTGGAGCAGTCACTTTGTAGGCAGGACTGGCCACATGGGTAGGCTGAAGCCCTAACCAGTGACTGAGCACTGCCCCAGGCCCCTTCCACCCCAGAAGTTGGCACAGCTCTGCTAGTTTTCCTAGTAGCCAGCCTGGTCCTAACCATCTCATCTCCTGCCATCAACTCAGGTGTGAGAGACACTGCTATCACTCCAGAAACTCACACAGGATGTGGATCCCCTCCCCGAGGCCAGGGTCGACGCAGGCAGCCGTAATCTCTGATGGATGCAACCTCGAACCTGTACCTCCTACAAGACCTGCTGGTCCCACGGAGGATGAGATCCCCAGAATGGCAGCCTGCTGATGCAGGGCGTTCACTCATTTGAGTTCTCAACAGAGAAACACTGACCAGGGCCAACGGTAGGAAGGACCACGAGCCCTCCTTCCCAGTGCTGCAGACCGGTCACCTACTTGCCAGGGGCTCCCTCGTTCCCCAAGTCCCCCACACACACATGCTGACTGCAGCCGAGGGATCCCAGACATCCCATCATTCTGTTGGTCTGGAGCTGGGGTCCTGTGGGTGCTGGGCAGCCCCAGGCACCCCATCTGCTGGATGAGGGAGCCTCTCCACACCGCATCACAATTCCAGAGAGAAAACCCAGCATGGCTTGATTACCTTTAAAGTTTCTGGGCCTCCACAGCCAGCCTGCCCTGGCTAGCCAAGATTATCTCCTCAGAGTCAATTCTCTTAAAAAAGATTAAGAAATTATTGTTCAAATATTCCCAATTAGCCGGGCGTGGTGGCACGTGCCTGTAATACCAGCACTCGTGAGGCTGAGGCAGGAGGATTGTTGTAAGTTCGAGACCAGCCTGGGCTACAAAGTGAACTTAAGGCCAGCCTGAGCTGCATAGCGAGACCTTGTCTCAAAAAAGACAAAAAAAAAAAAAAAAAATTCCCGATTAAGGGGTCTGGGATGTAGCTCAGTAGCACAGTGCCAGGCTGGCAAGCACAAAGTCCCCAGTTCGATTTCTGAGTAAAAAAAAAAAAAAAAAAAAAAACCCTGATTAACTAAAACCAGTAGTAGGTGAGGAAATAAGGTAAGAGGATTCCATATCGGTATTAGTTATAGACGGCAGTTTCCGAGTGATTATAACACATACAATCGTACAATCAGTCAGGCAAAACCTTAGTACTGCTAGATTTGACCTTGACCTTTGTTTGTCGTGCCAGAGGGGCTGGTATCTGCTAGGAGAGGGTTTTACGTTAGTGTTTCTTCCGGGGATTCTAGATATTTTTACAGGATACCAGGGATTTTCTGCTCTCCCAGAAAGACTTCTCTTCCTAATGCAGTGGTGAGAATAGGGAAAAGCCTTCCCCTACCTCCTCACCAGCCTGACTCCACAAGGTGAAAGGCCGCCTGGATGCAAAGGTTCTTCCCATCCAGGACTGCTCCACCAGCCAGCCAGCAAGGCTGGATCACGGAAAGCCTCCCTAATGCAGGCAGCTGGGTGTGCAGCTCAGTCTATAGCTGCAAAGCTCCGCACCCTGAGCTCAACTCAGTGACTAGATTTTCTCCCAGACGTGGGGGCCATAAACTCCCCCCGTTCCGAGCAGCACATCTGCCAGGAAAGAGCCCCCTCTGTCACCCTAGTCTTGCAGAAGACAGCCCTAGCAGGAGCCCTGGGCAGATGCCTGTGGCGTCCGACTCCTCAGAGCCAGTCATCTCCCAAGCTGACTTGGCTGTGGACAAGGTTTGTTTCACAAGATGCTTTTGGACATCTTTGAAACCAGAGAAGCATCCATCACCAAAGACCTTTTCTTCCTCAGACCAAAGGAAGAAAGCTTTGATCACTTACAGCAGGGACATCTTCCCTACAAATATCTTTCCTCTCCCAAGGAACTGAAAGTTCTTCATGGGAGATGAAACAGACCCATCTATCAGGAATACCAAGGGCTCAGAGTCCCGGGACTCCGGCACACGGCCTAAGATGGGCCACATTCTCAATATCTACAGGAAAAAGCTGGGGGCCCTAAATTCCCATTGGTGAGCGTTTTTCATACCCTAAGATACCTGTCAGAGCAAGTTCCCTCTCTCAGGGAAACCCAGAGCTGAGCTCATATCACAAGAAGTGAAGTCCTTCACAGTTCTGGGGTGGGAACTTAATATCCTGACATTAGGATACAGGGGTGGGGGGAAACTTTACCAGCCCATTCCCTCCTACCTAGCGGACGGGCTCATTTTTACTGCATAAAATAACACACGAGAAAACAGCCATTTGTCTGGGCCAGCGGCAGGCCGCATGCTCACTAGGGTCTTAGGGCCAGCTCATCTGTCTGTGGCCAGGAATCAACAGGAATATTGCTGTTCCCCACAGGGCCAGCTATGAAGCCCTTAGGGTTACACACAGCCACCCAAGCAAGTGATCTAGTATGGTGTCCGCAGTAGACACACAGGGTCCAACTGTGTGACAGCACGCTCAGGATTACTGGCACAATTGGCTGCTTGACTGTGTCAGCCACGGTGGCATGTATCCACCACCCAAGGCGGGACGTCATCGCAAAGGACAGGGACTGAGGAAAGATGCTCCGGTTCCACTGTTCCTGGCTAAGGGTCAGTGTGGCAATGGAGCATCTTTGCCAAGATGCCTCTGTGACACATGGAAGAGGGGGGTGGCCTGGACACAGCCACAAATGCCACACAGTCTGATTCAGATCACGAGCCGAGCCGTTATCACCAAGGTTCAGCTGAACATCATCAGTGTGGCAACAGAAGGAACAGCTTAGGAGAGAAGAAGAGCTATTTTCTGGTGGAAAGATAGGACACACTTCTGTGGCAAACTGTGGCCCACATGGATACTTGCTATCCACAGTCCCCCTTGAGCACAAAGAACCATGCGATGGAGTCCCTCCCTGCAGGTGGGGGAGTGGGGCGAGGCACGGGCCTGGGGATGCTTCGGCCCAGGCTGCTTTTGCAGCTCAGTGGGGGAGCATGTGCTTCACCACCATGAGGCTCTGGGTTCCATCTCCAGCATCAAAAAAATGATAACAATAATAAAGCATGTATCAAATTCAATGATTCTGCCAGGCATGGCAGAATACACCTGTAATCCTGGCACCTGTGAGGCTGAGGCAGGAGGATCACCTTGAGTTTAGACCTAGCCTGAAGTATCTAATAAGGCACTTCTCAAAAAAACAAAAAAGGGGAACTCAAATGATTCTGAAATTGTTTTGTTTGGAGACAGAGTCTTGCCACACAGCACAGGCTGGCCTTGAACTCAAAGTGATCCATCTGCTTCAGCCTCCTGAGTCTACCACCACCACACCTAGCTGATTCTGGAACTTTTTAACCATCTAGAGAGTTGAAGGGCCCCCAGAGAGCTGAAGGTCCATGCCCTGTAGCTTGAGAAAGAACCTGACCTGGGTGTCTGTATTCTTTCTACAAGAGGCAAAGGGCGCTGGTGACTCCCTCAGGCTCCCTCCTGTTGCCCAGCAACCCTAGATATTCCCCAAGCTAGTGAGGGGGCAGGGAGACGCCCCCTCTGGAGGGTGCATGGGAGGAGCTGTGCTGGAATCCATCCTCCCTGGCTGTGCCCCTCCCCTCCACCATCCCCACCTCCTCTCGCCCCTCCCCCAGGGGGACCCAGGATGCTCTTCAAGGAGAGTCCCACCTGTCCCCTTCTTGCGGGTCTCAGACTCCCTTCGGGGGTCACCCGCGGGTTGGTAGCCTGCTACTTGAGGGGGCAGATGGAGAGCTTGGCTCCCGCAGAGAACATCCAGAAGGCCGGGTGCAGGGCGTCGCTGAAGTCCATCCCCTTGAACTTGTACATCAGGTGGACCTTGTCGGCAGAGACAGCGAAGAAAATGAGGAAGCCATGGTCGCAGTTGAGAAGCACACCCACCCGTGTGGCCTTGGTGGTGGGCAGCGTCTTCTCCACATTGTTGTGCCACACGGAGATCTTGTTGTTGAACCACTCCACGCACCAGGACACAGGGTTGCGGCCCAGACGGCTCTCGGGGCCCTGGCGCTCCATGCCGCTGTAGCACACGCCCACCCCACAGAAGGTGCCCTTCTGCAGCTCCACCTCCCAATAGTGGATGCCCTTCCGGTAAGAGTGCAGGCCCAGCACCTGCGAGCAATACGTGAAGCGCTGCGGATGCGGCCGGTACTGCTGCACGGTGTCGGCCACCGTGGCCGACGTGTAGTTGTCGGACAGAGACACTTTGTAGTGGGCCGTGTTGTAGTCCAGGATGACTTTCACGGAATCTGAGAAGACATGGCCCCCAGGATTAGGGGCACGGGGCCCAAGGCACTCTCCCTTGGGACCCAGCACCGCCTGTACTATTTGTTGGGGGGTGGGGAAAGGGTTAAGACAGGGCAGGGCCAGGCTGGCCTCGATCTTGAAACGATCCTGCTTCGGCTTCCCAAGGGCTGGACTACAGGCGTTGGCCTCCTCACCCAGCTTTATTTCTGGGTTCTATCCGCCCATCCGCCCACACTTCCTTCCACCTGTACCTCTGAGCTACTCACACTCTAGGAGCTCAGGTCTGGACTTGGCTAAGAACTTCTCAAGCACCTTGGCCTTGACAGACTGAGGTTCCTCGGCTTTGGCTGGCGTCAGGAGAGGAAACAGACAGCGGTTGGCGGACAGACCCAGTGGAGACCCCGCTCGCACTTGGCTGTAGTAACTCACCATCTGAGAAAACCGCCTGTCCCGGGGCTCCGAAGGTAGGCATCTTGGGTAATGTCGTAGGGGTCGTGGCAGTAGCTAAGGGCCAGGAAGGGAGACACGAGTTGGGGATGAGGCTGGAAGGTGCACGGTAGGAGCCACTAATCTTGAATACACCCCTGAGTAGCTAGGACTGGACAGATGCATCTGGGCTACCGTCATCTATTCCATTTGTGTCTTGGAGACTGGACCTTGCTATGTAGCCCAGGCTGGCCTTGAATTTACTTTACAGCAGTCTTCTTGCCTCAACTTCCCGACTGCTAGGACCTCATCTGGCTTTTAATCACATCTACCTTTCTTGCTTTCATTCCTTCCATTTTTCTCACCAGGCCTGGGCTTGAACTCATGACAATCCTCCTGCCTCAGCCTCCTGAGTGCTGGATTAAAGGCAGGAGACACCACACTTGCTATGTTTATTTAGTGAGTAGTGGAGATCAAAGCCAGGGCCTCACCCTTGCTACACAAATGCTCTACCACTAAGCTACATCCCAGCCCTCCCAGCCTTACAGAAGGAACAGGGTCAAGACTCTGCCCCACCCCAGAAACTCAGTAAAAGAGATCAACGCTGCTGCCACTTTGTTATTTTGCTCTATTCTGTTCTGAGTACTGGGGATTGATTGGATATAGAGCCATTACACCAGGCTATATTCCCAGTCCTTTACTACTTTTTATTTTGAGACAGGGTCTCACTAACTTGCTAAGTTATCCGGGATGGGCTCTAACTTTTGAGCCTCCGGTCGCAGCCTCCCTGCGCCCTAGGATTCCAGGTGTGTGTCCATACCTGGCTTATGGCCAGCTTTGAGTTCTAGGCTTGGATAAGTCTCTCGAGCAAAAAGAAACAAAAAAATGTGAACTTACAGGCTTTCTTGGGCTTCTTATCGTCTGAAAAAGAAAGTTTTCAAGATTCAGATTTTTTTTTTTTTTTTTTTATGTATTTAGTATAGGGTCCACAGGGTCTCACTACACAGATCAGACTCAGTGATCTTTCTGTTTTCGGCCTCCCAAGTGCTGGGATTACAGGTGCACGCCACCATTCCCAGTCTCAGTGTGCCTCAGGAGCGGGGCTGGCCTGGCATGCAGGAATTGAACCTGGTCCCTGTGTCTGCCTAAGCAGGTGCTTTAATCCGTTGAGCTGTCTGGCTGGCCCAAGATTCAGATACTTTAAAGCATACCACTCTCAGTTTCAGAGGAAGGTAATGATGTTTACTGGCACACATCTGACTCATACAGACGGAGGGCCTCTGACCTTGGAGAAGGCTCTGAAAAAGCTCCAAGGGCAGAAGGAATCACCTGCAACAGACAGGGCACGAGTGCAGGTGGAGGTGCCGACTCTCAAGGAGCAGGCAAGCATTTTCCAGAAAAGGAGGTGCTGGCATTGTGAACTGTATGCCACAGTGTATCTGCCCATAAGCTGCATCTCTACAAAGGAGGAGGACAAAAGCTAACAAAAACTAGAGAGGCAAAAAAATTCTTGTCTATTATCACGGCAGTTGGTAAACAATATCCAGAGTATGCACCCCTGAGGGATGTGGCTCTCTGGGCCCCAAATCAGCAGCACCCGTGTTACCCTGAAACCTGTAAGCATCTGGGTAACATCACCCCAACAGGACAAAAGCAGATGTTTACAAGGATGTACATAAATCCACTCTTTGTATGTAGTAAAGCCCAGAAATAAGCCAATACACTGCACAGCTGTGGTATTAAAACTCCATGGGAGAGTGGGAGGCAAGGAAATAATTTTTCTAAAACGTCTCAGTGATAGAAGGGAAGGAATACCCTAGAAAAGGCTGAGAAGGCTAGGGATATAGCTCAGTGACATAATTGCTGGCCTGGCAAGCGCAAGATCCTAAGTTCGATCCCCAGTACTACAAAAAAAGAAAGGTAGGAAGGAAGGAAAGAAGGAAGGAAGGAAGGAAGGAAGGAAGGAGAGAAGGAAGGAAGGATTGAGAAACATAGTAGAAGCAATTCCGACCCAAAGTCCAAAACTCAACCAGCTACTGTGCCCATGCCGCCCTACTCAGCCCCCATTATGAGGTCAGTTGCCCCTACGGTGACCTGCATAGGCTGTGCCCCTCTAGAAGGAACAGGGACCACAGAGTGTCCCAGCCAAAGCACTGGGCAGCCACAGCCCCACAGATGTCACAGGGTGAGGAGGGAGCTTACGTGGGGGCTTCTTCACGGGTTGGCCTTTCTGGCTCGGGCCTGCAATGTAGTCTCCAGAGTTACCTGTGGCAAGGAGGAAGAGCTCAGTGCATGTAGCTCTGCACCAGCCTGCCCAGGAGCCAACCAGGCCACCTCAGGCAGGAGAGCAGGGACACACGCGGCCATGCCCCCACCTCCCCTCTGGTCATTGCAAGGGACAGAAACAAGGTGCTGGACCAGTACTTCATGACCTCTGCTCTGCCTAACACACAGCTGGGGGTGATGGAGGAGTTAAGATACTGCAGAGATGGGGGAGTCCAGTATAGCCCCGTGGGCACTGGGGAGAGGTCACGTACAAAGGTTCCATGGCAGAAAGCTCAGCATAGCTGAGGGACAGACTGCAGAGAGATAGGGCCGGACGGCCTTGAGATCGGAGAGATGAACAGAACCTGCCCTGGCTTGCAGACCAGCTCAAGGGTGTGGTCTATAATTTAAAAGCAATATCAGCTGGCCTGATAGCTCAGCAGACTAAAGCATCTGCTTAGGCAGAACACAGCGGCCAGGCTACCCTGGCTTGCCTGCCAGTCCCATGCCTTCAGACAGCGATTGAGACTGGGCGTGGTGGTGTGTGCCTGGGAGGCTGAAAACAGGAGAATCACTGAGTCCGATCTACATAGTGATACTCCATAGACCCTGTAGACTCTGCCCTAAGTACAGAAAAAAAAAGATAAAAGCAATGTCAAGCCCCTGAGGGGAGGAAAAGGGAAAGCAGAAAGGTCCGAATCTTGACATACTCTGTTGGGCTGCAGTGGATGCAGAGGGACAGCTTAGGAGACCACCATTGTCACAGGTTGTAAGTTCTATTCCCAGGAGAAAAAAACTGAGCTGGTGGTGGTTTGGAATGAGGAAGGAGAATGAGTCTCAGGAGGACTTCCATTTTTCTTGGACCCCCAAACTCATGCCCAAGCCAGAGTCCACCCAAAAGCCATCCAGGTTGGATGTCCACACCCTAACATAGCACAGAGACCACAGGAATCTTCCAGGAAGGATGGCTACAATGTCAGGTGAGGAGGACATGGGTCCCAGGGCTCTGGCCCCACGCCCCCTGCCCTACAGGGTGCCTGGAAGACCCTAGTGTCTTCCAGGGAGCTGCTTCTGTCACCTGAGCCGGGGTCCTCCTCGGGCTTCTTGTCCTGCGGCTTCTGCACAGCCTGCTGCAGATCCTTCTTGAGGTCAATGGTGCCCTGCCACACGCCCCTTATCAGTTCATAATCCAGCTCCACCTTGGGGATGTACACAGGCTTTGTGCAGATTCCTTGCAGTTTTGATGCTTTCTGGAACAAGCAGGGAGTTAAGGCAGGTGGCTCTAGAGAGCCACAGCATGGCCCCGTCCTCTCTAGTTCATGCAGCTCCTGGCACCCACAGACATGGAGATCAAGGACACAGTTCAGGTTTCAGGCCTTAAGTCTCCCAGGGCTTAATGTGTGTCCTTGCAGCAACTCTACCAACGAGTGGCAAGGAAGCAGCTGGGACACAGGTCCCCTCAATAGCCTGTAGTGGGGGCAAGGGAACACAGGGCCCCTGGTTGCCTCCCTGGAGGAGCAACCCTAATCCCAGGGACAGGGCGTGAGCATGTCCCACAAGACGAGAGGGTCCCATGCCACTGAAGGCCCCAGCTTTGAGCCTACCTGGAGCCTGGTCCTATGCAAGAGACCCGTACTCACTCCCTTCTCAGCCAGCTCAGCCTGGGCATGGGCAGCAGCATGTAGAAAGGGGAGAGGGTTCCACCCATCCTGCACTCCCAGAGCAAGGAGGCTTGGGTTCTGGGGGTGGCGGCAGCCCCCGCATGCCAGGCTCCACATGGGACAATTAAGAAGGAAGGAGCAGGGAGCCAAGGATGGGCTTTGGGTCAAGACACAAAAGCTGACACATCAGCAGTGTCATCTAGCGTCATAGCTATGGCAATGCAATATCCTCTTGAATAACAAGCAGCACAATAGTGGGACCCTACGCAGACAGCGGCCCTGGAAACAGACAGGGTGGAGGGTAGGGTCCTTGCCACCTCAGCCCGCTACCCAAATATGATGAGAGACCTGCTGCGGTTAGTGCACAAGGCACGGTGGGGCCAGAGGGTGTTGGCAAGAAAGGAGGCCACAGGCAAAGGCGAGGAGGCCTGGGCACCAACGACCTTACAGATGAGAGGCCAGGAAGAGCAGAGCTCAAATGCTTTGGAAGGGCTCTTCCAGGGCAGGTGGAGGAAGCCCAGGCGAGGAGTGGTGGGTGACAGGCTGGGATGGCCCACATTTTTGTCACAGCTCGCACTATCCCTCCCTCCTGAGGATGTGGGGTAGCAGTGTGCTAGGGCAGCACCCCCATAATTAGCTTACGTCACATGTAAGGCAAAGGGGAAGGAGCACTGTGAGTGTAACCAAGACTCCACAACAGCTGACTCTGAGGGAGCCAATAGGGTGATTTTCCCAGAGGAGCCAGACTTTATCAAGTAAAAATCCTTCCAAAGAGAGATGGAAACACATTCTCACCCGGAGTTGACAAAATAAGTTGCAAGGTTAACAGAAGACCTCAGCTGACAGCCAGCTAGACCTGGACCCTAAGACCCTAGGGAACTCAATTCCACCAAAAATCCAGGTGAGCTTAGAGCCCAGGCATGAGCTCTAAGACCAATGCAGTCTGCCCAACACCCAGGCCGAAGCCTCATGAGACCCCAGGCATACAGCCCAAGGGCCTGGGAAACAGAACAAACACATGTCCTTCAAAGCCTCTGAATCCAGGACCAGCTGTGGTACAGCACAGAAAGCTGATACAGTGTGCACCTTGCTATGGAGGCCTGGCTGACCTTGCACTCACTATGTAGCCCAGGCTGGCTTTGAACTTACAGCCATCCTCCTGCCACAGCTTCCCAAGTGCTGGGATTACGGGAAAGCACCACCACATCCAGCTCATCAAGGATGATCCTGGTGACCTCCCCTACCCCCTACGCCAGGAGGACCAAAGGACATCCCGCAGCTCTCTCCTTGTCACCCACCTCCAGAAACTCAAACTCATCCCCCTTGTTCAGGTTGAGCTCGACCTCATCCTTCAGGGTCTGGATCTCATTCCTCTTCTTGAGCAGGATCTGGTAAATGCTGTCGAACTTGCTGCTGACCCTCCTTTCCTCCTCCTTGATCTTGCGCGTAGCGCTGACCTCGGAGGAGTCAAGGAGCGCCTTCATTTCCTTATACTCCTGTTTCAGTCTCTCGATCTTCTGGCCGGCGGCATCCTAAGGGCCAAGGCAAGAAGGCTCCTGTCAGCCTGGGCAGAGGCGAAGGTGCCTCAGTGTCCAGGATAGGACCTGCACCTAAACTCAGGGGGAGCAGGGAATGTGCGGCCGCTTTGCCCACACATTTTCAGCACCTGTTGACCTCGTGTGGAGGAGGTGCCCCGACCCCTCCCAGTACCCCAACCTTGGAATGTGTTCCCCAAGTCTCACAGACCTCCCCAGAGACACACCTAGAACATTCATAAGCAGCACTGAGCTGTTTTGTTTTTGGTTTCTGAAACAGGGTCTCGATATCTATCTCAGACTGGCCTTGAACTCACAGTGGAGCCCAGGCTGGGCTGCAGAGCAGAGCCCCTCACTCTGCAGCTCCACCTAGATACAAAAAACATCAGGATTGTGTTTCCCAAATCCCTCTGCAGCCAGGTTCTCTGATGTGACTAAGCGAATTTCAGGGACCAGGCACAGCCAGGAGTGGGATAGGCAACACTGTCACTCATGCAAAAGGAAACTGGTGGTCAGGAGTAGTGCATGCCTGTACTCCCAGCCCTCTGGGAGGCTGAGGCAGGAAGATCATGAGTTCTAGGCCAGCCTGGGCAACTCAACAACTGAGTGAAAACCTGTGTCAATATATATATATATATATCCCCGAACCAGGGATTGAACTCAGGCTGTTGCGCTTGCCAGGGAAGCACTTATTCCACTGAGCCATCTCCCCGGCCCCAAAATAAAAATTTAAAAGGGCTATGGATGTAGCTCAATGCGAAGGCCCTAGGTTCAATCTCCACTACTACGGGGAAAAAGAAGAGGAAAAAGAGAAAAGAAAAGGAAGGAAGGAAGGAAGGAAGGAAGGAAGGAAGGAAGGAAAGAAGGAAGGGACAGAAATTACTCCTAGGTGCCCCTGGCGCACATCCCAAACCATATAGGACAAGCAGTCACTAAGCCGGCCAGTTGAGTGTGTTGTACGGGTCACTGATGCCTGGATGTTAACAGATTTTGAGAGCAGGTGTATACTAGTTGGCCACAGGCCACCTATGTCTGGCTAAGCCCTTCCTACTGGCCTGGGCTACAGACCTGGAGAAAACTATATGTCCTTTGCATAGACAGATGTAGCCCTAGTGAGCATAAACTCTTGCTTCCTATTTTTCGCCTACTTCATATTATAACCACTTTCTATATTACTGTTTGGAAGCACTTTTTTTTTTTTTTGGCAGACCCGGGGATTGAACTCAGGCCCTTGCCCTTGCCAGGGAAGCACTTATTCCACTCTGCCATCTCCCCAGCCCCTAGGGCACTTTTTTTTTTTTTTTTGTCTTTTTAAGACAAGGTCTCACTATGCAGTTCAAGCTGGCCTTAAGCTGACTTTGTAGCTCAGGCTGGTCTCGAACTCACAACAATCCTCCTGCCTCAGCCTCCCGAGTGCTGGGATTACAGGTATGCACCACCACGCCTGGCTAGGGCACTTTTTTGAGTCAGGGTCTTGCCACATAGCCCAGGCTGGCTCAGAACCTCCGCTTCCCAAGTGTACCACCATGCCCAGCAAGGTAGGGTGTCTAGGCAGCTTTCCATTTGGATTTGCAGTGCGTCCTCTTTGGGCACACAGCCTTTCACACATTTTGGCAGGATACAGTTCTGGTGCCCATGAGCAGTTCGGCTTCCTCAGCTCTGGGCCTTGTCTCTCTGGCTGGGAGGCTGAAGAGGTGGGGTAGGGCGGGACACTCACCTGCACGCTTTGCTTCCGGGACCGCACTTCCTCCAGCGCACGGGTTGCCCCATTGATTTGCCCGTACATAAAGCCAAGCTTCTGTCTCAGCTTGCCCTGTGGAGGTGGCAAACCGGAGTAAGAGGCCCTGCTGGGCTGGCCTAGCCCCCACCCAGACCACCCCCAGATCTCTCTTTGAGGCTAGGTGAACAGCTCAAGCATCAGTGCCCTGGACTGCAATAAATGCTGGCTTCTGTGACAGTGACCCTGTTCACCACTGTTCCTGTGACAGCTGCTTACATCAAGACACAGAGGACAGGGAGGTGGCCGGCCACACAGGGACAGCTGCTTTTATAGTGGCAGATTCGACCACGGGAGCAAGCTTCCCAGTGCACAGCAGAAAATCAGCCAGAATCGCGCCCAAAAATGACACAGAAGGGGACCTGCTCAGAGAGACAGGCCTGAATCTGGTATGTTTCTCTGGAGGTCCTGCCAATCCAGAAAAAGTCGGGACACCCTTTATCAGTCTCAGCACAGCAGAGGGCAGAAATCAGAGCCCCAGACTCATTCAGCCGCCCCGGGCTGGGGCCAACAAGCTGGGTAGGATGAGCCAGGTCACCGGGATGAAGCCCACAGAATCAGCTCAGGCCCCAGGTCAGCTAGCTTGGCTAGAGACAAAGGGAAGTGAGGCAGGAAGGGACTATCACCCTCCTATCAAGACAGGCGGGATAATCCCAGCACTCTGGGAGGCTGAGGCGGGAAGAGAAGTTCCAGCAACCTAACAACTCGGTGATACCCTGTCTCAAAAGTTTAAAATAATAATAAAGGGCTCAGGGTGGTTACTGAGGGGGAAGGTCCTGGATTCAATCCCTAGTAACACACACACACACACACACACACACACACACACACACACAATCACATCAGTACCTGAAGCTCCTACATCTGTGCTCGGGGAAACATCAGGGTACAGAAATGAGAAGGGCAGCTAGTGGTTAAAATGTACTTACTGTGTACCAGGTATGAGTCTAGTGTCCTGCATACATTACTTCATTTAAAGCAACCTAAAAGCAATACTATATGGGGTAGGAACCTTACAACCTTTATTCGGAAAAGAATGCTGCTATACAATAAGGTGACTTGTGCAAGGCGGCAGTGCTATTAACTGGCGCAGCCAAGGTCCTAGTACTGAAATCCTGTAATCCCATCATTCAGGAGGCTGAGGCAGGAGAATTGCCAGGCATTCGAGGCCAGTCTGGGATACATAGTGAGTTCAAAGCCAACCTATAGCAAGACTGCCTCAAAAAATAAAAAAATAAAATTATAGACATTTGACCAAGCTGAGCATGCTGGAAATTTCTAGGAAAACAAAGGGAAAAAAAAAAAAAAAAAAAAAAAAAAAAGACATTTCCTTTCTCTAAGTACCTAGCTCAAGATCTCTTCTGCTTTCCTAATCTATTCAGGCCTGCCCCTGACCTTGAATCTGGAATCCAAGAAGCCAGTGACAGTCACACATCAGGGCTGGAAGCTGAACCCAAGGCCACAGGTCCTTCCTCTGGTGGGCCCAAGTCACTGGCTATGATTCAGACTGGAACCCTGTGACACTGCCCCTCCCCATGGCTCAACACTGACCCCGTCAAAGGCCCGGCCCAGGGAGCAGTGGCCTCAGAGGGGAGACCTAGGACACCCAGAGGTTGGGAGCAGTTTGACTTCAACAGCACTTTGCATACTGCACCAAGCCCTGTCTTTTGAAAATTTATCTACCATTAACCAAACAAACTGGGGACTTTGGCAACTGCAATGATCGCTTAGTCAAGGGTAAAGAACTTTTTATTTTTGGTGGTGGTGGGACTGGGGGTTGAACCCATGGCCTAGTCATGGAGCTACATTCCCATCCCTCTTTTTTATTTTTTATTTTGAGACAGAGCATTGCTGAGTTGCCTCCCCGGGACTTGAATGTGTGACCCTTATGCCTCAGCCTCCCAAATCGCTGCAATGACAGGGGTGCACCACTGTGCCCAGCAAGAACTTTTGAAGATCTGAGAATCATGCTGCAGAGGCCAAGGACAGAGCCAGGCTGGAGGCGCTGCCCAGCTGGGGCTGGCGCTGGAACTGCAGTTCCCCAGGGAACCCTGTTTTGGGGATTAAATCCCACGCATGGCAACACCCAGAGCTGCTACAAGGGAGCAATGGCGCTGCCAGCCTGCGCGGGCCTCTCTGCCCTGGCCCAGGGCCTGTCCGCTGTGTGGATAGGAAGTCTGCAGCAAAGGCCATCCGGCACCCTGCGCCACCACTGCATGCCTGTCTCCCAGTCCCCGGGCCTGAGCAAGGGAAACCAGAGCCGTGTCCCACCACGCTACAACCCCAGCCCTTTCTATTTTTTTTTTTTTTTTGGAGGCAAAATCTAAGTCACTCAATTACTCCAGCTACACTTGAACTCGCAATCCTCCCATCTCAGTCTCCCAAAGGGCTGGAACTACAGGAATGTCCCCAGGTGCCCAGTGTGTCCCCTTTTTACCACTTCCCAGATTAGGAGCCAAATCAAGACTCAGGCCACGTCTGGCTGAAGTCCCTGTAAAGGCCTGACCCCTGCCCTTGAAGGGCTGGCTACCTCAGGGCCGCTAATCTCCCCCTGGAGGTGGGGCTCAGAATAAGGAAGTACAGGCTGAGACAGCAGGACACAGCCAAAAGCCTAGCTCTGTGGGGCGAAGCAGGGCATCAGGTCCCAAGGCTGGGCAGGTTCTCTCCTGGAGCAGGCAGCAAAGACAGAATGTTTAAAACTTTAAAAAATACAGTAAAGGGGTTCAGGGAAATAGCTCAGTAGAATAAGTGCTTGCCTGGCAAGCGCAAGGGCTTGAGTTCAATCCCCAGTTCCGCAAAAAAATAAAAATACAGTGGAACACATTGCTATGAATCCCCTGAAAACACACCCCTTCTCTTACATTTGTCCCCTCATTCTTGCCACTTTTAAAAATTTTGTTGTTTTTGATTGTTTTGAAACAGGATCTCAGTATGCTGCTCAGGTTGACCTCGAGCTCACTTTGCAGCCCAGGCTGGTCTCAAACTCACAAGGATCCTCTTGCCTCAGCCTCCAGAGTGCTGAGATGACAGGCGTGCGCCCCTGTGCCCTGCTCTCGCCACTTTCTCCAGCAGTTCTGGAGGCCTCTTTCGTGACGCTCTTCAGTTGTGTAGTTCTCACTGCCTTGGTGTCCTGAATCCATTCAGAACACTTAACTTTCACAATTTTTTTGAATTTGAGGAAGAGCCGGAAGTCACACAGTGCCAGACCAAGCCAAAGAGTTGGGTAGTGTGTCCTGGACTGCAGTGTGTCCTGTCGTGTTGTACCAGCATGCCTTTCTGTCCTGTGGCATCGGCAGCAGCATTCACTGTAGTCTGATCACACCTCACAAAGCTGCTTCTGAAAAGAGGACTTCCGGAACTTTCTCAGAAAAAGTGGCAAGAGCGAGGGGATACGTGTGTTTGAAGGTGGGGATCAGTAGCAATGTGTCTTCTGCAGTAATAAAAATTTTAGTGGACCTGGGAGATAGCTCAGTGGCTTAAGCCCCTGCCTAGAAAACACAAGGTCCCAAGTTTGATCCCTAGTACCGCAAAATAATAATAATAATAATAATAATAACAACAATAATTTAAACATCCATCCATTTACCATATAATTGGATCACATATTGTGTATATCCAAGTTATGTTGACCACAGAGCTTGAAGGACTTGCCCTGAGGTCCAGCTGCTGAGAGCCAGGGAAAAATTCCTGTGGGGCCCAGCTCAGCCCCCAGAGAGGTAGGCAGGGCTGGACGGCCCAGGCAGAGGCAGCAAGGCCCTCACCCTGGTCCCAGAGCCACCTTCCTCTCCCCTCCCCCAACCCCTAACCTCAGCCAGGCTTAGGTTCTCCTGACAGCACTAGGCCAGACTTTGCTCTCCCTAAAGTTGACTACACCTTTTCAGCCTCTGCCTTGAATCCATGGGGAAAATGCATGTCTCCAAACCACAGACCTTCAAGACCCTGAGACTCCACCTAGCCCTCCTCCTCCCTCCACCAATTCTCACCCAGGACCCGAGGCCAAATCCCGTGCTCAAAGTCACACACTGGGATGAGGACACGATGGTGCAAGACCCAGCTCTCTCTGGGTGCATATCCGGGTATTGCTGGTCTCTTCCTGACCTCCCTGACCACCAGAACTCTCCAGATTCACTGAGCCTTCTGTTCAAGAATGTCTGGTGCTCTGATCTCTGCTCCACCAGGAGAAGCTGCAGCTTTCAGGTCCCCCCTTGGCAGTTCACTCACTAGCTCTGCTACATTAGCCTCTCTGAATCTCGGTTTCCCTGAGCTGTGAAATGGAACTAATACAAATCTGCTGAGTGGCACCGGGATTGAAGGAGGACACAGAAGTCACCCCTGGGGCTACATGTGATGATCAAGACTGGCTACTCAACACCATCGGGGCTCTGGTGGGGGGCACGGGACTGTACCAGGGCCCTGCGAGGGGAGCAGGCAGTGGATGAGGTGGGGAGAGCTACCTAATCTTTAGCTCCTAATTGGCGTCACTGGGAGCTCATCCCATTTGTACGGGGTTTTCCAGCCCAGCCCAACCTGGTCCAGCAACCATAGTGGCCTGGACCTGGCAGGGCCCATCTCCCCAGAGGGCAGATCCCATACTGGCCCAAGAGGGCAACTCAAAGCATCCCAGGGCCCGTGCACCCTCCTCGCCCTGGCCTACCTCGAGGTCGGCACTGGCCTGGCTCAGCTGGGTGGGCGAGCAGGCCTTGTGCTCCACCAGGCAGATATGGCAGATGCACTCGCTGTGCTCAGGGCAAAAGAACTCCCGCAGGCGGTTGTGCTGCGAGCATTTGCGGCGCTGCAGGTCGCGGACCGGGGCCTGCAGCCGGTGGTCCAGGAAGGCCGGGCTCTCGAGGTGCGGCTTCAGGTGCTCCTGGCAGAAGGAGGCCATGCACACCAGGCAGGTCTTCACGGCAGCCTCCTTCAGGCAGTGGTCGCAGGACACCTGTGCTGCCGGGCTCCGGGTCGGGGAGCGGGCGGGCGGCGTCCAGTCGTCGGTGGACGCCTGCGCCAGCTCGGCTTGCTGGAACTGCTCCACCACCGCACACAGCACCGTGTTCTTCTGCAGCAGCGGGCGCGTGGTGTAGATGGTACGGCACTGGGGACACTGGTACGGCGCGCCCTGGACGGCCCAGGTCTCGTCCAGGCACAACATACAGAAGTTGTGGCCGCACGGAGTGGTGACCGGCTCCTTGAAGAGCTCCAAGCAGATGCAGCACGACAGCTCCTCGGCTAGCGGGCACAGCTCGGCCATGGCGCCGGCGGGGATCCGACGGGACGTGCAAGCAGCGGCGGAGCAACAGCGACAGGACCTCCTCGGCCAGCGCGCGGAAACGAAACCCAGCAGGCGGGCGGGGCCCGGAGATCAGGAAGTCACGTGGGCGGGGTCTGGGGACGGGGGTCCCCCTGTCGCCCGCTAGCTGGCGCTCCGGTAGCGGGCGCGACCTGCACGCCCCGAGGTCGGGGTGTGGCCGAGGCAGGCGGGGCGCTCCGTCTGGGCCCTCGGGTCTCCCGCCCACGTCCCCTCGCTTTTCTGTGGCCTCTACGGGGACCACACGAGATGGAGAAGCCCGGGCCGACTTCCGCGCCAAGGTGCAGCCTGGCTCCCGCGTCCACCTGCGCTGGGCCGGGAGAGCTTCTCAAGAAGTGGTTGTACACGGTGTTACTCACCTTGTTGTCAGCAATCGAACTCAGGATTTTGCGCTTGCCAGGCTGGAGCTGTGCCGCTGAGCTGTCGCCCTGGCCCCAGATCGTGATTTTGAGTGCAGCGAAACAGACACATGGGCTTAAATGGAGCGTGTTTTCTCTTATTATGAGAAACTCACAATACAAATAAAGAGCAAATTGAAAGGTAGATAAAAGAGGGAGCTTTTTCATAAAGGGAAAATGGACCAAGGGATGGACAGAGAGGAGGGGAGGGCACGGAAAAAAAAATAGTAATTAAGAACGCTGCTCCTCCCCAAATGGGCAGAGAACCCAGAACCTTCACGGTAACTACACCCCTTTCCCTACACACACACTTCCTCTTTCTCTTCCCCTTCCTCTCTCCTTCTTCCCTCCCTTCTCTCTTCCTCTGTCTCCCCTTCCCTCTTTTCCTTCTTTCTCCTAAAAAGTTGCTAAATTGCCCAGGCTGGGCTCAAACTTGCGCTCCTCCATCCTCAACCTCCCAGAGCGCCTGAATTACAAATGTACACCCCCATGTTTAGAACATGACTTTTGCTGGGATTTGGGGTCACCCAAAATTAACAAATGTTCCCTTTCTCTGAGACGCAATACTGTAACTGAAAACATTTTTTTTCCTCAAAATTGTTTGGGCTTATATCTGTTACTTTAAAAAAAAAAAAAAAAGTTGTGTTTCCCGCCTCCATGGTAGGCACGGAACTGGCCAGGAGAAAGCCTTTAGGGAAGGTGGGTGAATGTCCTAGATTACTAGGACAGCTCCTGCTCCTGGGGCACCCACTGTGTGCTCGACAAAGGATTAATATTATTTCGTACTGTCCCTATAATCTCGGCAAGACTGTGTTATTGTGTCCATGTGACGTTTGCGATCTCACAACTTTCACAAGCAGGACAGGAATTCAGCTCCAAACTTTGGAACTGGACATTCTAACTCCTGGTCACCCAGGTCTTGTCACGTGGGCCCCTCTTCTCCCCGAGACACTTCGCCTCACTTGTTTATGCCTTGAGGTGCCTTCTGTGTGAAGAGGGGGAGACAGAGGCCGAAGGGGGTCAGGGAATCAGGATTGATGTATAGTATCTCATTTAATCTTCACATGAAGCCCTTGAGGCAGGTAAAATTATCCCGTGTTACAGAAGAGAAAACTGAGGCCCAGGGAAACCAAAGAACTTGCCTACAACACTGGCTACTGGCACACAGCCTATCTGCTTCCACAAACCAAACATTTTCCCACTATAAAATGCTGCCGACGCCCAAGGGAGGAATAGGAGCCGTTTCCAGGAAATAAACACTTAAGAAATCCACCTCTAACCTAGTTAGGCACCAGTGGGGTGGCTTGGTGACTCATGCTAGAGTGCAGAATTCTCTTTCCAGGCAATGGGGTTGAGAAAGACTCATTAGACACAGAAAAAGGCTAGGAGGCCAAGGTTGTTGTTCACCACATTCCATGGGGGTAGATGCTTACTAAGGTCTACCACGCAACAGGCTGAGTGCTAAAGGAAGAAATGCGAGCCAGAGACAGACCCTCCTCCCCTGCCCCTCCCTCTCCTCTTCCTCCTCCATTTTTTGGATACAGGGTCTAGCTGTTTAGCCCACGATGATCCTTCTGCCTCAGCCTCCTGAGCACTGGGATTATAGGCTAGCATGCCTCGGTCTGGACCCACCTAACACTGGGGAGAAGGCAAGAGGACAGCAGAGAAAGACGGTGTGCTGACAATCACTCTTTGCTGGGGACAGGGGCTGCTCATCTACAAAGCAGCAGGGAGCTCAGTAACACCTTCCTGTTGTTCTGGCTGGGACTTTGTGAAAACAAAACAGAGCTGGGAGTGTAGCTGATCACAATTGTGTTTGCCCTGCAACCTCCAGGCCGAGAGTTCAAATCCCTGTACCCAAAACAAAGCACACCAAAGCACCTTTAAGCCGCACTTAAGCTGAATGTGAAGCCCTACTATGTGAGTTAGCTCCAAGCCTACACAGGTGCAGGGACACTCCCTGGGCTGGAGGGCATGGTTATTTATTATCAATAACGTCAGTGTCCTGAAGTCAGATGTGACCCAGCAGTTCACAGTGCAACTGCATGGCCTCATTAGCAGATGGCTGGCAACCCTGACCGGGTTCTACCTGTCTGGAGGCTGGAAAACTAGGTGGAGTAATAGGCCTTATTTGCCTGCAAATATGTTCTGCCCACCCTTTGCACAAAGGCTTCCCAGAGAGGAGGTGGGTCTGCCTGGAGGCGTGCACCGCCCCACCCCTTCACTGCAGATGGGGGACAGGCTGGAGGTACAGCCCAGGCAGCTTTGGTCTCCAGGTCATGATGCCTTGCTAATCCCCACTGAGAACAGTTCCTTCTGTCTTTTCTGTGTTTTTTTTTTTTTTGTTTTTTTTTTTTTTTTTGGCAGAGCCGGGAATTGAACTCAGACCCTTGCGCTTGAAAGGGAAGCACTTATTCTACTGAGCCATCTCCCTGGCCCTTCTTCCTTTTCTGAAAGAGCTTGTGTACAACTGATACTCTTTCTTCAAGTGGAATTAACTAGGAACAAGCTTTCTTGTCCTGGAATTTTCTTCATGACAAGGTTTTCAATCACTAATTGGCCAGATGTAGCAGCACCCACGGCCCAGCACTCCAGAGACTGAGTCAGGAGGCTCCCCTTGAACCTGAAGCCAGCCAAGGCTACAGGGTGAGTTCAAGGACAACCTGAACTACACGGTGAGACCCTGTCTCAGGAAAAAAAGTTACTAATTCAGTTTCTTTAACTGGTGTGATAACATTCAGAATTTTAATTTCTTCTCAGTTCTTGGAAAACTGTTTTTTTCAAGAAATTTGTCCATTTTCTGTAATGCATTTATTGCCATCAAGGTGCTGGTGATCGTACCGTACTATCATTTTGTCTTTTCTTTTTTTTTTTTAATGTATTTGGTACAGTGTCTATGGGGTCTACAGGGTCTCACTGCACAGCAGATCTGTAGTGATTCTCCTGTTTCCAGTCTCCCAAGCCCTGGGATTGCAGGCGAGCGCCACCATGCCCAGGCTCATCCCTGTCTCAGCGCGCCCCAGGGGCAGGGTTGGCACGGCATGTCAGGGATCAAACCCTAACAGCTGCGCTCTGCCTAAGCAGATGCTTTACTACGCTGAGCTATCTGGCCAGCCTGGCATTTATTATTTTACTGAGAAATAGTCCATATATTGCACAGTCTACCCTTGTAAGTACAAAACTCACTATTGTGTTGTGTAGAATATCCAAAAAAAGGTTAGACCACACCATCACTGCCTAATTGCAGAATATTTTTAGGTCCTTGAAGAAAATTCTGGGCTGGAGAGATGGCTCAGTGGAATAAGCGCTTCCTTGGCAAGCCCAAGGGCCTGAGTTCAATCCCCGGTTCTGCCAAAAGAAAAGGAAACTCATACCACCCAGCCACCACTCTTACTGTGTCCCAGTCCCAGCCCCAGCAGTGACAAAATGACTTTTTCTTTGGATGGCTTTGCCAATTCTGTACCCTTCATACAAATGGAAGAAAACAATATGTTCCATGTATTCCTTTTTTATTTGTGGTACTGGTGCTCAAGCCCAGGGCCTTGTGTGTGCTACATGAGCACTTTGACATTGAGCTGCATCCCCAGCAATGTGCTCTTTTTGTCTGACTTCTCCCCACAAGCTTGTTTTCAGGGTTCCTCCAGAATTAATATCTACCGGTATCACATTTTGACTCTCACAGGGCTCCGTACTATTCCATTGTAGGTGAACATTTTGCTAATCTAGGCTTCAGTTGGTGGACATAATGTAAGTTGCTTCTGTGCTTTCTTTCTTTTTTTTTTTTTTTTGTCTTTTTGAGACAGGGTTTCACTATGCCATTCAGGCTGGCCTTAAGCTCACTCTGTAGCTCAAGCCGGTCTCAAACTCACAAAAATCCTCCAAGAGCTGGGATTACAGGCATGCACCATTTTTTCCCTTTCTTTCTTTTTTTCTTTCTTTCTTTTTTCAGAACCAGGGATTGAACTCAGGTCCTTGCACTTGCCAGGCAAGTGCCTATTCTACTGAGCTTTCTCTTTGGCTCTTTATCTATTTTTCTTGAGCCTAATTTAACTTTTTTTTCTTTTTCATTTTCTCAGTACATTTTATTTTATTTATTTATTTATTTATTTATTTTTGTCTTTTTGAGACAGGGTCTCACTATGCAGTTCAGGCTGGCCTTAAGCTCACTTTGTAGCTCAGGCTGGTCTCAAACTCACAACAATCCTCCTGCCTCAGCCTCCCGAGTGCTGGGATTACAGGCCTGCGCCACCACGCCCGGCTCTTCTCAGTACATTTTAGACACATATAATAACATTCACCATAGGGGATTTGTACCTGGACATGATGTATCTTTTCTGTTTGTTGGTTTTGGTACATTTTTTTCTTTTGTTTTGTTGTTTGCACTTTTTTTTTTTGTGGAACTGGGGATTGAACTCAGACCCTTGCTCTTGCCAGGGAAGTGCTTATTCCACTGAGCTATCTCCCCAGCCTGTTTTTTGGGTTTTTTTAAATATTGTTTTTGTCTTTTCCTTTTTTGTGTTTTTTTGTCTTTTTGAGCCAAGGTCTCCCTATGCAGTTTAGGTTGGCCTTGAACTCACTTTGTAGACGAGGGTGGTCTCAACCATCCCCCTGCCTCAGCCTCCTGAGTCCTGGGATTGCAGGCCTGTGCCACCACCCCTGGCCTCTCATTTCTTGTGTTTTTGAGACAAGGTCTCACTGTGTAGCCAAGACTAGCCTTGAAGCCACATCGACCCTCCTCCTTCTGCCTCCTGAGCACTAGGCCTACAGGTGTGCACCACCATGCCCAGTTAGCATGCGAAATACTGACTTCTGCTTTTTCCTATCTGTCCCCTCCCTTTAACCTCTCTCCCCTTCCTTGTTTACAGAAGATTTATTTCCACTTTTCTTCTATTGTCTTTTTCCTTCATTCCTTCTTTCCTTTTCTCACCCCTCCCTTGTTCCCTTTCTCATTTGAAAATTTTCCTCCCACTTCCCAAAATCTATCATACACTTTGGTTCTTATTACACTTTGAGAGACAATGTGGTATTTAAATATGTAAAAATATGGGCTGGGGAGATGGCTCAGTAGAATAAGCACTTACTTGCTTTGCAAGCACAAGGGCCTGAGTTTAATCCCCAGTACTGCAAAAAAAAAATAAATAAATATGTAAAAATAAATACATAAATAAATATGTGTGTATGTTTTATTCCACCTAAGAGTATGATTTCAAGGTGCATCCAGTTAGCTAGAAATGTCTCATATTTGTCTTTCTCCTTCTTTATGTCAGAGTAGTGTTTCATTGTATTAAAAAATAAAAAATAAAATAACCTTCTTTAGCCATTCATCAGTTGCTGGGCATCAAGCCATTTCCAAGGCTCAGCTATTACAAACTGTGCAGCTATAAACACAAGTGTACATATATTGCTGTAGTAGGTCGATTTTTATTCTTTTGGAAAGATACCAAAAAAGGGAATAGCTTGGGTGGGTTGAATGGAACCTCTAGTTTCAGGGCTTTTTGAGCAATTGCCATACTGATTTCCACAGTGGTCACACCAGTCTACACTCCACTAACGGTAGGCAAGGATTCCTTTTTCCCAACAGCCTCAGGAGCATTTCTTATTGGTTGATTCCTTGACAAGAGCCATTTTTTCTGGGATGAAATGAAATCTCCGTGCTACTTTAATTTGCATCTTATAAATGGCCAATGATGTTGAACATTTTTTCATATATTTATTTACCATTTAGATTTTTTTCATCGGAGAAGTGTTCATTTCAGATGGCTATTTTTGGATTGACTCTTTAAATATTGGGTATCTGATTTTTTAAAATTCTTTATATATTCTAGATAGTAATATTTTGTCTGAGGAACTATCTCCTGAGTCTGTTTCAAAAATTATTTCCAGGCTCAGTAGATAACCCAGTGGTCTAGGCCTCTGCCTGGCAAGCACAAGGACCCAGATTTGATCCCCTGTACCACATGCCATGCCAGCCCTGTGCTATACAGGCCACAGAAACCAGATGTAGTGGTGGCACATGCCTGTAATCCCTGGAGAGGCTGAGACAGGAGGATCACTACAAGTCCAGGCTGCATAGCAAGACCTTGTACCAAATAAATAAGAGATTTTTAAAAATTATTTCCCAAGGGGCCGGGGAGATGGCTCAGTGGAATAAGTGCTTCCCTGGCAAGCTCAAGGGCCTTAGTTCAAAAACTGGTTGCACCAAAAAAATATATATATATATTTCCCACATTGTGAGTTGGGTCTTCACTGGTGGTTTCTTTTGCTTTATATTAGCATTAGATCCCAGTTGTTGATTCTTTGTGATAGTCCCTGTGTAATCAGGGTTTTGTTCATGAAGTCTTTATCTACAGCAATATCTTCAAGAGTTCTACCTATTTTACCTTCCAGCAGATTTAGTATTTCTGTTTCAATATTTAGATCTTTGTTCCATTTTGGTAATAGATAAATGGATGGTGAAATATATGGGATTAGTTTTAATCTTCATTATGTAGAAAACTACTTTTTTCAGCACTGTTTATTAAAGAGGCCATCTTTTGTCCAGTGAAGGTTTTTGATGCCTTTTTCAGAGATAAGGTATTGTTTATGTTTGGAGTTCATTCTGCATCTTCTAATCTGTTCCACTGGTCTTCTTGTCAGTTTTATTTTATTTTTCATACTATGCTATCCTTTTTTTTTGCAGTACCAGGGATCGAAAACAGGACTTTGCGCTTGCCGGGCAGGTGCTTATGCCACTGAGCTGTATCCCCAGCCCCTACACTATTCCTTTATTTTCTTTTATCTTTTTCTTTTTTTTTTTAAGACAGGGTCTCACTGTGCAGTTCAGGCTGGCCTTAAGCTCACTTTGTAGCTCAGGCTGGTCTCGAACTCACAACAATCCTCCTGCCTCAGCCTCCCAAGTGCTAGGATTACAGGCATGCACCACTACACTTGGCTCCCTTTTTTTTCTTTCAGATAAATTGTAATTTAAAGATATAGTATAAATCTTAAAACAAAAATTAAGATTAAGCAATATTCAGAATATTCTATATAATACTAGTTAATTAAAATTAAACGTTCGAAGACAATTGAACTAGGAAAGTTTTCATGATAGTAAAGAATAAAACATAAGATAAATACTGGAATGACAAATAAATTACCATCACTTCTGACAGTTTGGGGATAGGATATCTCACAAAGTTCTAGTGTGTTGTGGACATGGATAATGACCATGACACTTACTGGTGGCCAGGTGTCACTTGTGGGACTGAGCTACAGCTATTTCCTTGAAATCTACCCTGTTGACCCATAGGGTGCAAGAGAAGTCCATTTGTAGAGTGTGCTGATGGAAGTATTTTGCTGCTGTACACAAAAGAGTAACTGAAAGACCACTATTGTATACCTCTTATTCTCCTGTGTTTAATTGTTTGCCCTATTTGGTGGGTTCTTTCCACTCATTCATGGGGTTGTGATCATTTGGCTCCCTCTCTAGAACATCTTTTAGTAGTCTGTGTAGGCTTGGCTTTGTCATCATGAAATTCTTTAGCTGTTCTTTGTCGTGGAAGTATTTTATTTCTCCATTATACTTTGAAAAAGAGTTTTGCAGGGTATACCAGTCTGGGTTGGAATTTGTTTTCTTGCAAGACTTGAAGTACTTTGCTCCATGCTCTTCTTGACTTGATGGTTTGCAAAGAGAAATCTGCCATTATTCTGATGGGTTTTCCTTTAAATGATTGGTTTCTTTTCTTTAGCGGCTTTTAGTATACTGTTCCTGTGCTGAATTTCTGGGATCTTGATTATTGTATGTCTGGGAATGGTTTTAATTAAGTTGATATTATTTGGAGTTCTATATGCTTTGGTTATCTGAATGTTAGATTGTTTCCCCCTATTTGGGAAGTTTTCTGCTATTACTTCCATCCATATTCTATCATTTGTATTGACTCCTTCCTTCTCATTGATGCCTATTAGTCTCACATTGTTCATCTTTGCATCGTCTTGCAGGTGTTGAATTATTTTTTCCTGCATCCTAATTGTTTTTAAGAGATCTTTGCTTACTTTTACACTAGCTACAATGGTGTCTTTAAGGTCAGAAAGTCTATTTTCACTTTTACTCAAATGGATTTGCCAGCTTGTGATTGAGGTTTTAATTTCCTATATATCACTTTGAATCTGTTTTATACATTCTGTTTCTTTCCTGTATTGCTTATTCAGGGGTTCCATCATTTTTATATTCTGCTCTATTTTTTTTTTTTACCAGTGTTTTCTTTAGAAACACTTAGTAGTTCTTTGATTATAGTTATCACTACATTGTTTTACTTCAGAAATTCTGATCTGATCTCTTCTATACCTTTCTGCAGTTGTTTTTTTTATTATTTCAGAGATTTCAGGTGTGTGATTTCCAATGTCCTCTATGCTAGTGTCATCTGCATTTGTACTGGGTGGCCTCGGGGCCTGAGACTACTTTTTTGTTCCTTCTCTGTCATTTTGTGTACCACTGACTTTTGACCTTTGGTGCAGAGCTTAGATACTTATTACCTTAGCACCAGGTCCGGATCTATGAAGTTCAGACTCCTCCAGGTGGGTGTGGCTTGGGTCTGGCTGCTATGCTCCATTTCTTCATGCTGCAGCCTTGTAGGTGAACCCTTTGTGTCACTCTGGCAAGATATTGTGCTCCTGAATCAGCTGGGTGGGTCTTGCCTCTAGCCTCTTTGCAGGGAGTTCTGCTGAAGGGTTCCATGCTGGGCCTGCGCTCTGGGTCGCTTCAGGTTCTGGTGGCCCAGGTGGTCTCGCTCATACCCGTATGCTATTCTTATAGTAGCTTTGTAGTACAATTTCAAGTCAGAGATTGTAATACACCTGCCTTGCCTTTGTTGTATAGAATTGTTTTTGCTACTCAAATTCTCTTCTGGTTCCAAGTGAATTCTGGAATTGTTTTCTCTAATTCTGTAAGATATGCTATTATATTTGTATTGGGACTGCATTAAATCTGTGTAACAATTTTGGAAGCATACTATTTTTTCTACCTTAGTTCTTCTCACCCAAGAACAACAGATATCTTTTGGGGCTGGGGAGATAGCTCAGTTGACTAAACACTTGCCTGGCAAGTGAAAGGCCTGAGTTCAATCCTCAGCTCCACCAGAAAAACAAGGATATCTTTCCATTTTCTGATATCCTCTTCAATCTCATTTTTCTGAGTACTACATTTTCAATGTAATGATCATTTACTCCCTTCATTAGATTGATTCCAACATATTTCATTTTTTTTATAAGTTGCTGTGAAAGATTTGCTTGCTTAATTTCCCCCTCAGTAAATTATTTGATTATAGGAATGCTATTGCTTTTTTGTTTTGTTCTGTTATTGAGACAGGGTCCTATTATGTAGCCCAGGCTGGTTTCAAACTCACAGGGATCCTCCTGTCTCACCCTCCGTTTTCTGGAATCACAGGCATGCACCACCACACTTGGCCTGCTGTGAGTGTTGACTCTTTTTTTTTTTTTGTCTCTTTGAGGGTCTTGTTATGCAGTTCAGGCTCACCTTGAGCTCACTTTGTAGCCTAGGCTGGTCAACTTGCAATGATCCTCCTGCCTTAGCCTCAAGTGCTGGAATCACAGTTGTGTACCCCAATACCTGGTTTGAGTGTTGACTGAAAAATCCAGCCATGCTACTGAATTCAGTTATTAAATCTACCAGTCTTTTGGTGAAGCTTTTGGAATTTTTCATGTGGATTATCATGTCATCTACAAATAATGATAATTTAACTTCTTCCTCTGTTATCCTATTCCTTTCATTTCTTTGTCTTATCTACTCAATCTGGCTAATGTTCCCAGAACTATATCAAATAAGAGTGGTTAACAGTGGACATCCTTGTCTTGCTCCTGATTTTAGAGTGAAAGCCTTCAGGTTTTGTCTACTTAGTATAATGTCTAGTCAGTTTTTTCATAGATAGCTTTTGACAGATTAAGATAAAGACCATTTATTTTATTTTCTGTAGAATTTTCTTTTATTGTAAATGGGTTTTCATTTTTTCTCAGAAGCTTTTTCTGCATCTA
>PVKA01011985.1:38191-59281 GCA_004027165.1 Ctenomys sociabilis
TTTTTTTTTTTTTTTTTTTTTTTTTTTTTTTTTTTTTTTTTTTTTTTTTTTTTTTTTTTTGCATAATCAGGGATTAAACTCAGGCCCTTACACTTGTCAGGGAAGGCCTTATTCCACTAAGCCATTGCCCTGGCCACCATTTATTGATTTACATATGTAGAACCATTTCTGCATCCCTGGGATGAATCCTACTTGGTTGGTCATGGTGTATAATCTTAATGATTTGCTGCATTCTGTTTGCCAGTATATTATTGAGAATGCTTACATCTGTGTTCTTGAGGGAGACTGGCCTGTAGTTCTTATTCTTGGTTCGGTCTTTCTCTAGTTTTGGTATTAGAGTAATGCTTGCTCCCAGGGAGGAAACTTGGAGTACTGCTTCTCTTTCAGTGTCATTAAAGAGTTTCAGAAGTAGCAGCATGGCTTTTTCTACCATGACTTCTGCGAACAGGTTCTTAGAGTCATTTGTTCTAGCTCCTGTTTTTTCACTGACTGATAAATCTTATGTTATTCTTCTTCACATCATCTAGCAGCTGCTGGATCAATTTCTCCATGGGCTGTTGCTTTTTTTTTTTTAGGATCCTGCTTTTCATGATCACTAATAGCAATCCTGTTTCTATATCTGAGATGCTATCCTCACATAAGTCCCCTCTGCTGTGTATATTTTCAATGGAATTTTTAACCTCCTGCGTATCTGTTTAAATGTTTCATGGATCCCTTTTCTTTCCTATGTCAGCATTCATGGTCTCCATCATTTTCTTTAGCTTCTCTATTTTTTTTTAATCTGTATGTTCTCTAGAGTCACTAACCATGTCTTTCATTATGGTCACCGTCTCTGTAGCCAGCTGAGAGAATATTCTGACTTGCCTTTTTTTTCTAGAGCCTCACTCATCTGCTTTGCTACCACTTCAGAGAGTCCAAGTGCATGACTGTTGAATTGTTCCATGGGATTGCCACTGAGTTTGCCTTTATTGAGCTGAGTCTGGGGTTGCATGTTGCTTAAGTGTCTTTTCATTTTTTTTTTTTGTTTGTTTGTTTAATTCCTGTGTTGATGCTAATAAATTGCTTATGGCAGATTACTTTTATCACTGGTACTTATTTATTTGAGACCAGGAATTAAACTCAGGACCTCATATTTGGCAGGCAGGCAGGTACTGCACTACTGACCTATATCCCTCATACCCTATTGCTGCTATGTATGTATGTATTTTATTGCTGGTATTTAAAACCCTTAGAAAATGACTACATGTCAGAGATGCTGTCCAGGTGTAGCTGGTTTTCAGATTTTGGATCTGTTGCAAGCTCCTACCCTTCAATTTATTGGGGATGAGAAGTTGCTTCCTATTTAGCCCAGCCCCCAGTTCTCTGGCACTGGCCTACAGTATTGTTTATGACCCTTGTGCAATCTCAGTTTTGGCATACAGCAACTGGAAGAACAACTGACTGGAACAATTATGTCCCTTGCATAAGGCAGTACATAAAGTAGTATTATTATCAGCAATAATAATAGCATCAAATATACCTAGAAAATTATAAACAGTAGCATTAATTTTCCACCTTTACCCATAAAGTATATTTGTGGAAAATACACCATCTAAAACAGACTGAACCCTATCTCCAAAAGACAAAAAAATAAAAAAATTAAAAAAAATATATATATATATATATAATTTTTTAAAAGTTAAAAAAAACCAGAAAATTGTATATATTAAATATGCCCTCAATATGGCAATTTTAACCTCATGGGAGAAAATTAAAAAGAATTTAGGGGGAAAAATAGAAGAGGAAGAGTTTAAAAAGTAAGGCTTCTAGGACAAAGGAAGACTACATGTACTGGTAAAGACTACATGGAAACTGGTAAAGAAGACAGGGAAAAGAGAAAGATGAAATCAAATACGAACAGAAGTGAATAACAACAACAACAACAAAAACCCTAGAAACAATTGTTGACACTAATATAAAAACAAGAACAAACAAAAAGAGGAAAAAAACAAAGAATTAAAAAAAAAAAAAAAAGACCATTTCAGGGTATGTCTCCCTGCTGTCACTACAGAGTGGGCAAGCAGAGCCCAGGCCTATGTTGATTAGTTCTTCGAGCCAATCCTAGGTTTATGGCAGGGCAGGAAATAACCCCGGCGAGGCTGCGCCTCCAGCCCCACTGGAGGGCTGGTTTCTGGCTGTCCGCGTGCAGTCCACCCTTCCCCTACTCTGCTTCCCCAGCATCTCTCTAGTGGCCAGGAGACACTGCGCAGGCTCAGTACCCCACCCACCCCCACTCAATGAGCCAGGGCTCAGGGCACAGTGCGTTTGCTGAGCCCTTCTCCTGCATGTAAGTCTCTCTCTTCGCTCCACCCATGGGCTTCAAATCTTGCTTCCGATCCTTGCTGGGTCCCAGGGACTCTCACTCCTCTCCATCTTCTCTTCCTCGTGATGCTGTATAATGACACCCAAAGGGGCTCCTTCTCTGCCATTCACCACTCCACCATCTCTCTGGAAGTCCTGTTTCTCATTTTTAACTATTATAAGTAGTTCCTTTATGAACAATCTTTTTTTTTTTTTTTTTGTGAACATGTGTTTTTTTGTTTGTTTGTTTTTTTTTTTTTTTTCACGGACATATATCCCAGGAGCAGAAATGCTGGGCCATATAGTCAAGTGCGTGGGTAACACTTGGAGGTACTAAGAAATTCTATTTCAGAGCCAATGTACCATTTTACAGCTTGAACCTGAACTATATAAGCAAGGTGTGAGGGTTGCAAATTCTCTATGTATGCTTATTTTAAGTTTTTTTCTCTTTTATATAATACTGGTGATGTACGAGTAAATTATATTTTGATTTGAACTCATTACTTTCTACATAATTATTATACCTTTAGTATGATACACATTTTACTTATTTTAAGGAGGAAAAACAAACAAGCAAAGCAACACACAACAACACAAATGGTACAGAATCTCAAAACAAGAATAGAAAATTAACAGTGGTTGTTCTGTTACATAATGTTATCAAATTTGTTGCTCATATTATCAGATATAGGTATGCAAGACCGGTCCGATAATTAAACATTGACTCTTCTTTTCAATAAACCTTAATTTTTTTGTCCTTTTGACTGCTTATTTTCTAGTTCATTTTATTTTTATTTTTGTCTTTTTGAGACAGGGTCTCACTATGCAGTTCAGGCTGGCCTTAAGCTCACTTTGTAGCTCAGGCTGGTCTCGAACTCACAACAATCCTCCTGCCTCAGCCTCCCCAGTGCTGGGATTACAGGCATGCGCCACTACACCCGGCTTCTAGTTTATTTTAAAGAGTATAATAATAATTAAGACATTAGAAACAGTACACATGAGAGACAAGAACAAAAATTTAAGATTTCTTGAACGCATGTGGCAATATTCAAATATATGTCCCACCTTGCATAACTCTGTTAATTAGAGCAACAGATTTGATGATAAAAATAGATAATACACAAATCAATGTTAATCAGCTATTCTTTTGAAAATCTGTAATGTATTAATGTATGTGTTAATTGTTACTTTATATGTTACCCTGTTTCTGTCTTTTTTTTTTTGCAGAAGCGGGGATTGAATTCAGGCCCTTGTACTTGCCAGACAAGCAAGTGTCTGGTGAGCCATCTCCCCCAGCTTATTCTGCTGAGCCATCTCCCCCAGCCCTGTTTCTGTCTTTGCTTTTGTTTTTTCTTGCTGTTACTTTTACTCTTCAAAATAAAATTTTAATAATAAAAAAAGAACAAGGCAAAAGGTATTCAGCCGTGGATTTTACATTGCACTTGCTGTCCATAACGTAATTGCTCAGACTGTGGGTATTAGCATATGGAGTTAAGTCAAGGCAAAGATTTTAAACCTTAAATGTTACTTTAAAAAAACTGATAGAAATTAGTAGTACAGTCATCTCAGCTATCCTGCATATACTTGCATGATTTTCCTCCTTCGTGTTCCAAGTCTTTTCTCCTATCCCTCATCACCAATGTCCATTTCTAATTGGATAACTTATCTTCTTGCTCTTCATATATTCTAGATGTCCATGGACATAATTTGACTTCACTTGTGGTAGCCTTTTAGTTGAGTGGAAGTTGTTTTGGGTGTTTGTTTGTTTGAGATGGGACCTTGCCATATAGTCTACAGTGGCCTTGAACTCACTGGGTAGCCTGTGTTGGCTTGGGACTCATGGTGACCCTCCTGCCTCAGCCTCCCGAGTGCTGGGTCACCGCTGTTTGCCCCACCATGTGCGCTTCTGTTGAAGCACAGAGTGCGGTCCACTATTTTCTCTTCATGCACGCCGAGTCATGATGATTCTCATCTGTTTCATTCTTTTTGTGTAATTAATGCAGGGCCTCACCATACATATCAGAGTCATAGTGATCCTCCCCTTTTCAGCCTCCCAAGTGCTAGGATTACAGCTGCCTGCCACCGTGCCCAGTCTCAACAGCAGTCTCAGCACAACCCAGGTGCAAGGCCAGCACAGAGCGCCAGGGATCGAACCCTGGTCCCTCATCAGTTTTATTCTTGATTAGCTCTCTCATTTCAGTCTTTGATTCATTTTCTGTTTTGTTTTTGGTTTTTTTTTTTTGCAGAAGCGGGGATTGAACTCAGGCCCTTGCACTTACCAGGGAAGCGCTTATTCCACTGAGCCATCTCCCCAGCCCCTCATTTTCTATTTTTACATATGATTTGGGATAGGAGTCAAATTTCATCCTTTGGCATCCAGTAATACAAACACCATGTATTAAAAAAAAACTATATTTTCTCCATCAAATTATTCATAAACTGGTTGAAACTAATACACCATTACTATATGGGTTCTGGACTTTCAAATCTATTTTTTTATGTCTATTTTTATGGCACTATCCACCTTTGTTTCTTTTTTTTGTATTTAGGACAGGGTCTACAGGGTCTCACTATGTAGATCGGACTCAGCGATCCTCCTGGTTTCAGTCTCCCAAGTGCTGGGATTACAGGTGTGCACCACTGTGCCCAGTTTCAATGGCCGACTCAGCACACCCCAGGGCAGGGCTGGCACGCAGACTGGGGATTTGAACCCTGGCCTCTGTGCTCTGCCTAAGCAGGCGCTTTAGTCCACTGAGCTGTCTGGCTGGCCCACTATGCAGTCTTGATTACAATAATTTTGATTAAATTTTTGATATCAGTAAGTGAAGTCATTTAACCTTTTTCCAACACTATTTTCACTACTGTGGATCTATGTGAATTATACATCAGCTTATTAGTTGCTACAAAAATCCAAGGTCAGATTTTGTGATTTTTGTGGCTTTTTAAGACAGGGCCTTACTACATAATTTGAGCCAAACTTGAATTCTCAACCCTTCTGTTTCAGCCTCCAAGTGCTGGCTTTACAAGTACTACACCATTAGACCCAGCTGGGATTTTCATGTTGTACCAACTTTGCATTTCTGAAAAACACCCCATTTGGTCATGGTGTATAATTCTTTTTATAAATACAGGATGGAGTTTTCCAGTATGTTGTAGAAAACTCTTGTGTCTAAATTTGCTGTTAGGGTCTGGGGAGATGGCTCAATAGAATAAACGCTTCCCTGGCAAACGCAAAGGTCTGAGTTCAATACCCGGTTCCTCCCCAAAACAAATAAATAAGTTTGCCCAGTTCTTGTGTCCAAGTAACCTGTATCTTCCTTAATAGTGGCCCCATGCACAGGAACAATGGACCAGCAAAGAGAAGCACAAAGTGTTTCCTTTAAGTGAACAGGTAAAAAATCTTCACCTAGGAAAAACAAACATACAGGCTTTGGTAGGATCCACTGTCAGTCTGGGCACGTATCCTCGACAGATGTGGGGGGCACAATAATTAAGTTGCCACCAAGGTGTTCAGGACAAGGACAGCAAAGAAGGGGCCACCTATATGAGTATGATGGCTGGAGAGCTAGGGGGTCACACAAGGGTTAAAGCCCCATGGGACACCGGACTGGTCAAAATGAGAATGAGGTCCTTTTTCCCTTTGTCTTTTTTCTCAAGGCAGGGCCTCACTGTGTGGCCCATGCTAGCCTCGGATTCCCAGACTCAGTTGTCTTGCCTCAGCTTTCAACTAGCTGCAAATACAGGTTTGTACCACCACACCCAGCTCATCACACCCATGTTTAGAGCTTAATGGGAAAGAGACACACTGAAGATGGGTAAGACTGCATCCGAGGAAACACAGGAGTCAGAAGTCTGTGTTCTTGACAAGGACAGCAGAGTAGGAATGAGGCAGGCGCCCTGCTGCTACTTATAGGCTGGGCCATGACAGAGCCACTTTAGATAGCCACCAAAACACCTCATTACACTGTGCCCCTTCCTCCACAAGGTTTGGACTTCTGATGTTCCCCAAAGGCCATGTACTGAAGACTTGGTCCCCAGAGGATGGCACAGTGGATCATTAGGGGTGGGGCTCTCCAGGATTCAGGTCACTCACTGAGGGAGCCCTTGATGGCATGGGGAGCCTAGGCCCTTTCTTGTGCCTGCTTCCTGGCTGTCATGAGGGAGGCAGCCTCCTCGCGTGATCCTACCTCCACCATGCACTCCCTCACCGGGAGCCTGAAGCAGTGGGATCAGGCAGGGCTACACTGAACCCTCTGAAACCAGAAGCCCAGATTCTCCTGCCTTTAAGCTGTTGCCTCAGGTATTTTGTCACAGCAGTGGAAATCCAACTGACACATTCCCTGCTCTCTGAGGGGCAAGTTATCAACACTAGCTTGGGGCAAGTTATCAACTTGGGGCAAGTTATCAACACTAGCTTGAGAAGAGTTGCATGACTTCTTACTGAAAGCCCACAGAATAATCCTGCAGTAGAGATCATGTTCGGGTACTATTCACCTCATCTAGACTAGCACTTCAGAAGGACCAGTCCCTGGCCATTGTTGAAACGCCCTGGGTGCATGCTAGGCAAGCACTTAGTCATATCCCCAAACTTTTAAATTTTAAGATAGGTTGTTGCTAAATTGCACAGGCTGGATCATGAGATCTCCCTGCCCCACATTTCTAAGAGGCTGGGATACCCGGTGTGCCTGGCCCTGGCCCTGGTGTGGGCTTCTGGTCAGCACCTTTATCCCCCTTCCTCTCTCCCTTCTTGTTCAAAATAGACAGTGTTGTCTAGCACTTCTGAGTACAACTTGAAAGGAAATCCCTGATTTCACAGAGCAAGAACATGTACATTATACATGGCATCATTACATATGAAGCGGGGAGATGAAGTACAAGTTTCACCAAACCAGCTGAGAGGCACTGGTGTGATGAACTTGTTTTCCCAATCAGTAGGTTATTTTAACAGAGCGAGTCAGCACTCTGCATTGATTTCATCACTTTCTGCATCGCCCTTCTGGAGGCACATGCTGATTGTAATCTGAAAACAAACCCTGATGGCAACGCTTCTCTTTAGTGTAGTGAACAAAGGACTATCTTTTAGTGTTTTGCTTGTTTTTCAGACAGGGTTCCACTATGCAGCCCAGCCTGCCCTCCAACTCTCAGTGATCCTCCTGCCCCAGGTCCTGAGTACTGGGATCTGAGGTGTGCACCGCCATGCCCAGCTTTTCATCTTGTTATTTTTTGGTACTAGAAATTGAACTCAGGACTTTGCCCTTGCCAGGCAGGTGCTTGTGCTGCTGAGCTATATCCCTGGCCTCATGCCCAGCTCTCTCTCTCTCTCTCTCTATATATATATATCTATATATCTAGATATATAGATATATATATCTATATATAGATATATAGATATATATATCTATATATATCTATATATAGATATATAGATATATATATCTATATATATCTATATATAGATATATAGATATATATATCTATATATATATATTTTTTTTAGACACACTCAGATGTCAGCCTCTCAAGCACTGGGCTCATAGGTATGAAAGGTATGTGCCAACGTGCTGTTTGACTATCTTGTTTTTCAAACCCTGAAAGAAAGGCAGGGTACAAAGAAATTATCAAGATCTCACAAATTTCTGTTCGTTTGTGAGTAGGAAGATTAGGGGTTGAGCCCAGGGTTTCTGCACCGAGCTACTTCAACCCTTTCATAACATTTTCATTTTGAGACAGGGTCTCATTAACTTGCCCAGGCTGGACTCAAACTCCTGACCCTGGCACAGCCTCCCAAGGTATGGGAATCACAGGTATGCACCACCACACCCAGCTCTTATCCTCGCTTCCTGGAGTAACACTTCTCATTTTACCTACAGATTTTAGTGGCAGTGCTGGGGAGTGAACCCAGGACCTCATGTATGTTAGCCTACCAGAGCTGCATCCTTCCAACACCAGACATCATGACACACACCCATGTTATGCACAAGAGAACCGGAAGGCAGCTTCACTCACCTAGAGGCTCCAGATAGGATGGACAACACCAGACCAAACTGCGAATCAGACCTTCCCACCACCGCAGGCAGGTGCTTGTGCTTGGACAAATTGTAACCTCTTGGGTTTTCTTTTCTTTTCTTTCTTTTGAGACAGGATATCACTATGCAGTTCAGGCTGGCCCTAAGCTCACTTTGTTGCCCAGGTTGTTCTCAAACTCACAACAATCCTCCTGCCTCAGCCTCCCAAGGGCTAGAACTATAGGCAATCTCTTGGATCACTGTACACCAAGAAATACTTTGCAATATTCAACTACACATGACAGCTCAGTGTGGACATCAAGTTTAAATCATTATGATTTTATTTAGAAAAGAGCTGAAGGAGGGATCTAGTCTTTTGTTAAAAGAATTTTCACATCGTATATTTAGCCACTTTAGCTTCTGAGTAACAGCAAAGGCGACCTCTCTTGGAGACCCGCACTCCAGCTCACCGAGCCCGCGCTGAACATCTCATGGCACACTCACTGTTCATGCGCTGCAAGTGCTCCAGCCCGGCATGCCCCAACTCCCCTCCAACGTGCACAAGGTGTCATTTGCAGTGCCCTGCATAGGTATGCCTGAAAATCCTTAATATTTAAGTTGAAAAAAAGCGAAAGGATCCCTTAACTCATTGCCCACAACAAACTCAGCTGACTGTTAATTTTTTTTTGGGGGGGGAACCGGGGATTGAACTCAGGCCCTTGTGTTTTCCAGGGAAGCACTTACTCCACTGAGCCATCTCTCTGGCCCCATGCCTGTTAATTCTTGGCAACTGTAAGTATAAATACTTGAAATTTATATGATGTTCCACATTTAATGGAACAACTCAAATGTTAAAAAATTAGGTGAAGCAACGTTTTAATTTTTTAAAATGTTACTTGATAAAACTTAGCAAGACAAGATATGCAGCCTAGTTTTGCACTTGGTACTATAAACCTATGACTGATACACCAATGGCCAAAAACATAGAAAAAGGAAACCAAACATATAACAATGCCTGTGGGGAATGCTGTTTTAAATTTTGTTAACTGAAGTCAACCTAAAGGAAAAAAAGGTCTAAAACACTCAATTTTAAATGATGAGGTAGATTTTTTTTCCTATATAGTAAAATGAAGGTAACAAAAAATACAAGTTCTAAATCTTCTAAAACCAGCTCAAGTTGCAGTCACTTTCAGGAGCACAATGGACCACAAGGGGGCGCTCACACCCCGAGGAGTTCGGCGCAGGAGGCAGCGCTGGAGGCAGCACTCGCAGGCTCAATAATCAGTCTCGGGTCAATCAGATCTCTCCAGAAAACGGTGATCTGAGGAAAAATATAAAATAATCCATTTCAGAGCTTCACTTTGAAGTTGCATAGGCTTTAGTAGGTTAATAAAACTTAGGTTAGTCAAGTAAACTTCCATTTGTACAGAACAGTTCAAGAACCAGAATAACTGCAAACCAGGAAACTGAATTCAATCAGAGGATCAGAATTCACCTAGCATGCAGCTATTTTTTTTCCACAGCACACCATTGACTCTATTAAGGCAAGTAGATTTCACTTGCAAGGAAGAATGTGAGGTGCCTGTGTCACTCTACATGGGCCACTCCCGGGATCTGGTCACAATGTGCTTCCACAGTGGGACAAATCGCCTTCCTTCCTGGCAGGAGGCAGAGCTTCAGTCTTGAGACCATCGGGTGGAGTTTCCTTCTGCAGCTGCTTAACCTCTTGATCCCAGCTTTCTGTCCACAGTTTTTTCCGTTTCTCTCCTCTTGGCAAAGTAATCAGGATACATGGCCTTCTTGGAGCGGTGCCCGTAATCGAGGCACCATTCTGGCTGTGGGTGCTGACACCGCCAGAATTCTTCCACTGCCCTCAGAAGCTGGGTGGCCTTCATCATGTCCCTCTCATTCCTATGTTCTCCAACCAGGCTTTCAACAAGCGAAGTACTGGGATTTGTGCCTGTGCAGACACCACGACTCGAGGTGGGGCAGTGCCCACTTATACAGCCACAGCACCTTCTGCTGGTGGGTCAGGTAAGCCGTCAGCGCTGAGAAAGCCACAGCGGCGCCTTCACCCTCAGCTGTAGCTTACTTTCATATCAAACATACTTCATCTTCCTTGATTTAGAGCATGGGTTGTAAGGGCTGGACAGACTGAGTAGGAGAGGAGGTCAGACAGTGTAAGAGGACTGGCCCTGTGGATTGGTGGCCCCAAGCTGGTTTCACATGGTGACAGATGCCCTTTCACCTAGCTCTGCTCTTCTTAAAAAAAGAGGACTGCAACTCACCTAGAGAAAGCCAGGAGCCCTTGGCCACATGGATGACCAATGAGAGCCATCTAGTGTCACCAAAGAGAATTGCAAGCTTTCTAGCTAGCTAGCCTCTGTTTAAAGAGCAGGGGAAGGCTGCCAAGATTTACTTTCCAATGCAGCATTCGGGGAATACGTTCTAACAAAAAGTGCTTATCTATACAAATAAAGTACAGGAGGCTGGACCAAACTGCAGAGCCTACCAAAATCCCTAAAAATGTACTTCTCAAATCAATCCCTAAGCATGTCAACCTTCAAAAATGAAGGAAACCAGTCTGGGTCAGGGATTTTATGTTTACAATTCAGACAAAATGTGAATTCTCAATTTTGAAGTTCACAAGACAATTAACATCACATTTGAAGTATTAACACCTTAAGAGACTTTTTTTTTTTTTTTTTTAAGACAGAGTATCGCTTCCCTGGCAAACATAAGGGCCTGAGTTCAATCCCCGGTTCCACCAAAAAAAAAAAAAAAGACAGAGTATCACCATGCAGTCAGGCTGGCCTTGAGCTCACTACATAGCTAAGTTGGCCTCAAATCCATAGCGACCCTCCTGCCTCAGCCTCCTGAGTGCTGGGACTAACGTGTGTGGTACCATGCCTGGTTCAAGAAGCATTTTCTTCAGTATAAATCTATTCACAAGCAAGCCATGGCCAGCAACTCTGGCAGCTTATTGTCTGAAACGGTCTAGGCCAGATACTACGCTTCCTAAAAGGGCAATTTAAAGGACAGACTGCAGCTTTTTGTCACTTTTACACCACCTCTACTGTAACAAGTCAGAGCCAAAGTGGTAGCAGTGGCTACAAGGGCACAGGAGGGGCCTTCTCAGGCCACCCAGGGTCTGTTCCTGATCAGAGTCTGGTTACTGGGTCTCATCACTCGTGAAGACTCTGTTCAAACTACACGATGTGCCCATCTCCAAATGGCACATGCCAATAACAGCTTCCACGCTACTCTATTCCTCAGGAATCTCTCTCTCTCTGATAAGGTCTCTATGTAGTTCAGAATGGCCTGGAATTTATGACGTAGTCCAGGCTGACCTCAAGTTTGCAGTGATGTTCCTGCCTCAGCTTTGCAAGCGCTGGGGTTACAAGCATACCACCATGCCCTGCTTAACTACAATGTTAAGCAATTCTACCCTTTTGTTGTTTGGGCATCTTGTCAGTTTCGTGGGGTCCCTAATGGCACCCTGATTGGGCACCCGGAACTTGTTACTGCAACTCCACAGTGAAGACTAGATTCCCCAGTGCTTTACATAAGGGCTGTGTCACCTCTGTACCCAGGTTACTCAGCAGAAGAGAAGGCCCGACCAGGCAGCGTGCTTACCTTCTTCTCCTGCGTCACAGCGTATTCCACCACCTCGGTTCCATTTTCGTTGTGATAAACCAAGTCAAACTTCCCAGGTTCCTTCACAGCTGAAACCAGGAGGAAGAGAGACAATGCAGTCAGTCATTTCTGCACAGGTTAAGTTGTCACTGCACATGGAATGAATTCAGATCATTGGGGAAACAGGACAGCGAACCCAAATGCTGCCAAGGCTGAGCAGGTACCGGCAAGAACAGAGCACGCAGCTGCAGAGCCTCAAAGAACCCTGTCCCAGCACCAGCGAGCTTCCTCGCCATTCATTAGAGATGATTTGTTGTTCATCAGAAAGAAACGAGCTTGGGGGCTGAGGAGATAGCTCAGTGGTCAAAGCACTGCCTGGTAAGTGCAAGGATTGGGGTTCAATCCCAGGTACAGCATGCCAGCCCTGGAACCCCAGGCACAGCAAGGCAGCCACTGAAAATATGGTGGCACACTCCTGTAATCCCAGCACTGGTGAGGCTGAAACAGAAGGATCACTATGAGTCTGACTGCAAAGTGAGAACCTGGCCCGGCTGTACCAAATAAATAAATAAATTTTATAAAAAGAAAAGGGCTTGAACTGTCACAGGTACTTCCAGAACATAACGTGAAAGCACAAGACAATCCCAAAAGGTAACTATGTCAACAAGGATGGTGACACAAAATGCTGCTCTCTCCTTAGAAATCACACACATCTACTACCTGGAGCACATGCAGGGATCAGCCTCACACAAGTACAGGCTCAGAAAAATGACTGTGCAAGTTGAAACTATGTCTAGCAGCAGGGAAAATGATGATTGCCTGACAATGTAAACACCTGCCATCAAAACATTAAACACCTTTATTGTACAAGGAAATGCCAAAACGGTAGCAATATTTCCAGATGCACTTTCCTCCTGGGGCAGCTGCATCAGTGCTGCTCTCGGTTGTGCAGGCCTGTGCCGTGAGGGCCTGTGCCAGGCGAGCACCGCTCCTGCGCCTGCAGACCCTTTGCTCCTCTCGAGGTCAGGCTCAACTTCTGGCACTTTCTCCTTGTGTGTCTAAGTCATGAAGTGGCTCTGAAAGTCTGTTCTGTTTTTCACTCTGTGGGATCTTGGTGAAGACTTTTGCTGGTGTCACGCCTGGGAAAATTTTTAACCTCTTTACTCTTGCCAATGTCCTCCACTGTGGTGGGTGGCAGTGTTCCTGCCAGTTTGCTATTTCATCTTTAAAAGTTAGAGCTGGATGCATATCCAACATCTGCACTGCCTTCTGCCTCTCCTCTGAGCTTTCCTCTCTGTGGGATAATCCCCATTCCAGTAACCCATTTGAAACAAACCAACAAAAAAGTCTGTGCTTTTACCATTGGGGACAGGGAGGCAGGCCCCCTGCCGCCAGCACTGCTGCCTGCTTGCAAACACCAGACTGGCACCAGCACTGACAGCTGCTGGACTTTGAAAAGAGCAATCAATAGTATTGCCCCTGATACTTACTTAACACAGAGGCTGCTGCCTGAGCTCACCAGCACATCACACAGCTACAGTGAACACATCCAGGACTGTTGGGGGCCTGATGCTAGTAGGACCTGGGCAACTAACATTGACCTGAGAAGGCCTGTTTGTACTTCTCGTGGAGATGAGCTAAAGGCATTGCGTAGTGCCCCACAGGACTGTCTCGCCTGACAAGCAGAGACTGGGTTGTGTCCCTGGAATTTCACCACAGACAAACCTCTCTGTCCATTATCCCTAAAAATGAGGATTTCTACAAATGAAAGCACATCAGAAGAAAGCTGGAAAACTGCCTACTCTTTACTTATTACCATGAAGGGATTTTGCTGAAAACTCTTTTCACCGATTTCTACTGGAATTTTCTTTTATTCACTACTAAGCAAAAACAAACACAAAGACCAGAAACAATTCATTGTTTTAGGGTCCGTTGAATGAAAAGGGATCTCCCCGCTCTCAGCTGGGGGACCCCACAGCACATTCCAAGTTGAGCTCTCTGTGGGAAAGGCCCTTTTAATCCAGACGTTCTGAACCAGGAGAGTTGGCCATACTCAGGGATGATGCAGGGAAATGCTAAGTGACATGGGACTGGCTCGCACACACAAGGCCCTGGGTTTGATCCCCAGCACCAACATACACAGATTAATAAAACAGCATGTGAGAGTGCGTATACATGTGCACCTCACAGTCTATCCTGACTGAACCCACAAAAGTGCATCCATCTAGCAATCTCTTGAAATAGGGATGATTATGCCTTATGAGTTCACTAAGTAGAGATGCTTTTCTTTTATAAGCTACATCCCTAAGGCATTGTCCACAATTTCCAGTTTTGATTTTTTTAAATCAGGGCCTTTGCATTGAGCTACATCTCTAGCCTATTTTTATTTTTTATTTTGAGACAGATTTTTTTTTCTTTTGTATTTTTAGGGAAGGGTCTACAGGTTGTTCAGGGTCTTACTACTAGATTCGACTCTGATCCACCTGTTTACAGCCTCCCAAGAGCTAGGATTACAGGTGCACGCTACCATGCCCAGTTGAGACAGATTCTTGCTAAGTCACTAAGTTGCCTGGTTTAGGTTCAAACATGGGATCCTACCACCTTAGCCATCCAGAGTGCTGGGATTATAGGCCTATGCCACCATACTTGGCTAATGTGAAGTGGGGTTCTTTGGTTTAGTTTGAGATTTATTTATTTATTTATTTTGTATTTTTAGGGAAGGATCTATAGGGTGTTCAGGGTCACACTACTAGATAGGAATCCTAGCAATCTGCCTGTTTATAGCCTCCCAAGAGCCAGGATTACAGGAGCACACCACCACACCCAGTCTCAAATGCCATCTCAGTGCACTCCAGAGGTGGGGCCGGCACAGCAGGACCAGGTTTCAAAACCCTAGCCCTGTACCTGCTTGCAGGTGCTTTAATCCACTGAGCTACTTGGTCAGCCTTTAAGGTTTATTTTTGAGACAGGGGCTTGCTATGTAGCCCAGGCTGTCCTCAAATTTACAGAGATCTTCCTGTCTCAGCCTTCTCAGTGCTGCAATCACAGGTGTGTGTCACCAGACTTGGCTTAAAGTGATTTTCTTTTCTTGTTTTGTATTTAGTACAGTATCTACAGGGTTTTACCACACAGGTCAGACTTGTAGTGAACCTCCTGTTTTTCAGTCTCCCAAGTGCTGGCATTACAGGCATGCACTACCACACCCACATCCCTTATTCATCATCTCAGCGCACCCCAGGGGCAGGGCCAGCATGGCAGGCTGGGGATCAGAGCCCCAGCCCCTGCATTTGCCTAAGCAGGTGCTTTAATCTGTTTGAAGTGATTTTTTTAAGTGATGTAAACATGAAAACCTTAGCGTGGCAATCCCAACACAGCACCTTCCCCGTCTGTACAGAATGCCTCCCGGTCCTCATAGCTGACCACCCATACACGGCTCCCACAAGCACTTGAGTAGCACCTTTCCCGCAAGGCTCCTGAGTCAGTATCCAACTTAGGTTACCCAGAAATACTTCTTTTTGCATCAAGTTCACCAGCTTACATAATCTTTTCTAGAAGCATGTCATTACAGTAATTAGAAGAGCTAGTATGACAGCTTTGAGAACCAATCCAGCGCCAGTTAGAAGACAGATGCCCCAAGGATTGGAGCCCCAGGCTGTTGGGCCCCAGTGGGCAGTGGCGGTCACTGACACTGATCATGGGGGACAAACAGGGGCAGGTGCAGGACGTCTCTGTACAGGACTTTCAGGGCACCTGTAAGTATGAGGAGCCTACATTTTTTGTTTCTTTCTAAAAGACTCACCAGGTAAGGATGACAGGATTTCTATATCTATTTGCTGGGTCTCTGGATTGTGGCTTAACAGTTTTCCTTCCTTTCAAAAATAAAAGTCCAAGTCAAATAACAATATGTGAAACACTGTGAACACACTAAAACACTGATTTGTAGACTTTAAAAATGTTTAACACAGTAAAGTTTACATAATGTAAATTTTATCACAATAAAATGTTTGTTTAGAATTCACATGACACTGGGTTTGATCCCCTACACTGTTAAAAATAATTACAGGAGGAAAATAATCAAAACTGGGTGCCCAAGAGCTATTATCTTCCTTTAAAATTTAAAGTCATGGGCCAAGGATACAGCTCAATGACACATTGCCTTTCTTGTAAATGTGAGGTCCTGAGTTCAATTCCTCATACCAAAAAAAAAAAAAAGTTCAAAGTCACAAAGGACAGACACATACATAAGTCTGTGTATCTAAACTGATTAGAAAAAAATGACTAAAACTCAAGATCAGGGCTAGGGGAGTGGCATATACTTCTTATGCCAGCACCTAGGAGGCTGAGGCAGGAGGAGGATCTTGAGCTTGAGGCCAGCCTGGGCCACACAGTGAGTTCAAATCCAGCCATCCTATATAGCAAGACCCTGCCTCAACAACAAACAACCCCCCCAAAAAGACTTAAACTCAGGGCTGGGGAGTAGCTCGGGCTAGTGCACTTGCCTAGCAGGTGCAGAGCTCTAGGTTCGATCCCTAGCACCACATACACACACGCATGTGCACGCACATGCACACACACACAAAATCAAGTTTATTATTTTCATTCTGTATTCGTCCCAGAAAAAAAAAAAACCCTGGGAGACTTTATGGTGACAGTAACAAATTTATACTTTGATTACCCCCCAACCCCAATCCCCACTCCGCCACCCTGGTTTTTGAAACAAGGTCTCACTATGTAGTTCAGGTTGGCCTTGAACTCATTACATAGCCAAAATTGGCCTCACCCTCACAGTGATCATCCTGCCTCAGCCTCCCAAGTGCTGGCTCTATTTTGTCATTTCCTACTTTATTACATTTCCTTAAAAAAAAAAAAAAAAAAAAAAAAAACCCTGTAAAATTCATTCAGGTAGTATTACATGTAACTTTAGTTTTACTGTACTGACATCTCAATTTTTAGCAGAATCTCTGTAGAGACAAGGTCTCACGGTACTGCCCAGCATAGCCAGGAGCCTCTGGGCTCAGGTGACAAGGCATATGTCACCAGTCCCAGCTAACTTCATTATATTAAAACAAACAACCTTACCTTATAGTCAGAGACATCAGGAGAATAATCAGATGTTAGTTCCAAAAGCTAAAAAAGACAAAACCTTTGAATCACAAGTCCTCTAATACTGCCCTATTCTGAGGCTCCTCCCTCCTACCCCAAGAAAACACGAAGCCCTAGAAGTGTCCATCCCCACCGCCCAAGGCTCCACCACAATCCCAAGGGAGCAGGGCTTTTCTGACTACATAGATAACTTCACTTACTGCATGAGTCTACTTGGAAACTGAGCTAACCCTTTTCCTTTGTAATGGTTGCTGTTGTGAAATATACCTTAAATGCAATCTTTTCTCCGACTTGCGGGGCAGCTGCTAACAGTGGTAACAGACTGTAGTCCTTCTTGGGTAGCACTACTGGATTCTGGAAAATACCACCAGTCGTGGGAGCTGGTTACTCGGGAGAAAGCGGGAACATGCAAGGGGAGTCCAGCACACGGAGGGAGGGCAGGGTACTGACCTGGATGACAGTGGACGTGTTTGTTATGGTCTCCTGGAGCTGCTGCTGCTTCTGATACTCAGAGTTTTTATTTAAGACACAGGCCAGAGCTTGGCCTCGTCCTCGTCCTCGCCCCCGCAGGCCCCGACCCCTCGCCCCCCTCCAAGAAAGCAGGTCCTCTCCTCGCCCCCATCCTCTTCCGAAGCTGGGCAGAGGACCAGGCTGTCTGTCATGGCTGGGGTCAGACGACTTCCAGCCGGGGGCAGCCAGCATGTTGGGCGCAGACCCCGGCCCCGGGCCCCCCCTTCCTGCCAGAAGGCCCGCTGTCTTGGAGAAGCTGCCCCCACGCTCCAAGGCCTGCTTGGGGGCCACGCACTCATCCTTTGACTCTGAACTGGAGTCTGAACTAGATGACGAGGAGGCCCTGGTGGTCTTGCCCTTGCTGAGGCTGGGGTTAAAGGTGGCTTTCATATACAGTTTATTGGCAGTTGTGTGTTTCAAAGCGGGTTCTTCCTTTGGTAACTCAGTGGCCAGCTTCTCGGAGGAATTCCCAACCTCTGCGGCGGTAATGCTGAGCCCCCCACTGCTCGAGCCCTGCGAGGACTCAGACTCCGAGGCAGAGGCTGAGGCAGGACTGTCCTTGGGCTCCGCGCCCTTGCCTTTCCTTCTGGCTTTGCCTGCACTGTTGCCAGAGCTTTTGGAGGAACTACAGTTTGGGGCGCTCTGCTCTTTTACTGCCTGTGATTTCAGAGGCCTGTGGTTCTTGGTCTGCTTCTTACACTCGCGCTTCTCCTTCTTCTTCGGTGACTTCCTTCTGGTCTCTCTGTCATCATTGTCCACCGTGTCACAGGTGGCCTTGTTCTTCCGCTTGCTTTTTTTCCTCACAGGCTGATCCGGGACAGCCTTTGGGTGCAGCTCCGACCCCTTGTCATTTCTGCGGCTGTCCTCCTGCCTCTTCCAGTACTTCTTTGACAGTATGTAACCTAGCTCGGTTTCTTCATCCTCCTCCACCTTAGAAGGCCTCTTCTTGGCTTTCACAGGGGACAAATGAGCGTCGCCACCATTGCTGACTAGGGCAGAAAGCTCAGGGACTTCACTCTCTTCTAACTTCACTCTGTCAGGATAAGCAAATGCTACAGTGAGCAGATTCAAAAGCCTGTCTCCAGGATAAAGTTATGTGCTAACGGCATCACCACCAGCCCACGAAAAACATGACATCCCTGAAGGACGAGAGCCCTTTTGACAAAATGGTGTACGTAGCATCACTTAGTTAGTCAGCTTTCGTCTGGCCAGTTTTACTTCCCGAATATCAACTCTGCCCCAAATTTTTACACACGTTCTCTGACCTAAATGCCACACCAAAGTAGGTAGCTTTTGCTTTACAGGCTGCAGAATCACAGTTCACACAGGCCGCCTGCCCAATGTCCATAGCTGGTAAGCAGCCTAAGGCGTTCAACTTCAGTGTGTCTAACCCAAAACTCACCATCACACACATGGCACCTCCCCGAAAAGGTGCTCATGCTAATTATCTGTTTTTGTTGTAGAATGTGTGGTTCCTTTTTTAAAATGATATTTTACTTATTTTGGGTTTTTTGAGACAGGGTCTCACTACATGGCTAGGCTGGCCTTGAGCTTACTGCGTTGCCCAGGCAAGTCTCAAATTCACAGAAATCCTCCTGCCTCAGCCTCCTGAATGCGGGGATTACAGACGTATGTCACACACCCAGCTGATATTATATTTTTAATATGGCTAATTTTGGCAAACATGGACTCAACCTGGCTATCCCTTGACAAGTAGTTAAGGAAATATAAATATGCACACATATACACAGAATGGAATATTAACTGAACTATAAAAAAGAATAATTTTTCATTTGCAGCCACACGAATGGAACTGGAGAATATTACGTTACATAAAAGAAGTCACATACAGAAAGACACATTCCACATGTTCTCACTTACGTGTGGAAGCTAAAAGATTATGGTCAAAGAAGGAGAAAACAGAAGAGTGCTTATCAGGGCTTGGGAAGGATCTAGGAGGAAGGATGGTACAGAGCTGAGCCAAAGGAAGAACTTCTAATATCCTACAGTGCTGCAGGATAACTACATTGACAACAGTTAACTGAGCATTTCCAATAGCTAGCAAGAGGATTTCCCTACTCAAACAAATGCAAAATGTTGGCAATGCAGGTACGCCAGCAACCCTGACTGGATGGTTATGCTGTATATGTATGCTCAACTGAAATTTGCGCTGTATAAATATGTCCAAGAACCATGTATGAGCTGAAAACAGAAATATATTTTAAAATAATATATGGAGCACATGACATGCATTTACCCTAACAATTTTTAATTTTTTTTTTTTCCCCCAGAACCGGGGATTGAACTCAGGCCCTTGCGCCTGCCAGGGAAGCACTTGTTCTACTGAGCCATCTCCCTGCCTTATATTTTAAAATAATATAAAGTGATTTTATTTTCAGTTTAGAGAAATGGCACAAATTTATGCTCCCCAGGGTAGAGAGAGCAGCCGCCGAAGTCCACAACCATCCGTGATGACTGATGCTGTGTGCCAACTTGACTGGGCTGCAGGGTTCTGTGGCATGTCCATGTGAGTGCTCTGGATAAGATTACCACTGAAATTCGAAGACTAAGGAAACTGCTTAGGTAGGGTGGGCTTTTGTTGCATCCACTGAAAACCTGAGGAAAACAAAAAAGGAAGCAGGGCCACGCTGCCCTGCTGGGCCCTCCCTCTGCAGCGCTGCTCTTCTGCCCGACTCAGACTTGGCACAGAATGGCACTGTTGGCTTTCCTGACATAGCCCTGCTTACTGACTGCAGGTCTCAGGAGGTCTTAGCCCCTGCAATCATGTGAGCCAATTCCTTATAACAAATTATGTGTGTGATGAGGAATGGCTGAAAAAGATGTAGGTTTTTTTTTTTTTTTTTTTGCAATTTACAAATGTTTTAATTATACACTACTTTTAAACTTGGCAAAACATACATCATATATAGATGTAGTATTTTTATATAATGGAGTATTACTCAGCTATAAAGAATGATAAACATGAAGCCTTTATATTTAAGTGGATGCCACTTGAAGATATACTCATAAGTGGAATAAACCAGACCTACATGTGCAAATATTGTATAGTCTCCCTAGTATAGGAAATCAAAAGAAGAAATACAAATAGAAAGGTATAACACAACTAAAAGGAAAGTGATAACTTGAGGATTGGACAATGAGGAGAGGGCAAGGAGAAAAGCTGGGAAACAGGACAGGGACAAAGCCATCCATTTGTACACACAAGATGGGCAAGGCAATGATCCCGAGAAACATCAGCAGGTTTTTGAAAGTAGCAGTTAATTTGTGGGACTCTCAACTTGACTATCTATATATGCTGATACCTGTGAGCCAAGCAACTGCTCTGAAGATAGCAATGTGTAATAGAAGGGTCATGCTTGGAATGCCTGTCATTGTGCTCTGCTAAATACATACTTCTTGTCATGACATACCAATTATTACCATACCATCTCACAAGTAAAAGTTGTTTCTTTGGGGTTTTTTGTGGGTAATAAAT
>PVKA01011986.1:0-59170 GCA_004027165.1 Ctenomys sociabilis
ATGGACAGGGGTCAGATGGGTACTTCCTCCCATGTTCCTGGTTTCCAGGAGCCTGCAGCTTTTGCCCTGTGTGCGGTGGCTGAGGCAGTGGAAACAGAAACTGTCCCTTCTGCTCTGAGCACCTCCAATGCTTCCCCGCTATCGCAGAGACCTAGTGGCAAGGGCTGCCCCACAAACCATTCCATAGTCCAAGGGACTTGGATATTACAGAAAAGCATGTGCCCAGCAGTGGCCAGCAAGCTCCAGTGGGCTCTCCTGAGTGCCCAAGTCCTCCTCTGTGCTCAGGGACATGAGGACAGAGATTCATCTGGCCACTGAGTTCCTGCAGAGAGGTGCCTGTGTGAGAAGAAATGGACCAGGTCTCCACTTGCCATAGTTTCAAGGACTGCAGAAGAGAGAGCAAGATGTAAAATACCCATGTGTAAGGGGAGGGCAAAAGCCATACTCATAAACTATAAGCTGTGTTCTGGGGGCAAGAGGGAGCAGTATATTTAGAGTAAGGCAGGATGTTTGCGGGTAAACCCACATTTTGCTGTAAATACAACTTTGCAAACCAGAGTGTAACTGAGTGCTGCAGACGCCCTTTGGCCTGCGCAGTGGTAGAAGAGCTCCAACATCTCAGTGGCCATCAGAGGCTGGCTGCCCTATGGGGCTGGGTGCTCTTGGGGCTGAGTAGGGGCCTCTCGAACTTTGGGACCCTTCTCCCAGCAGGGATCTGGCCAGCAGAGCCTTTTCCTCCACGGTGCATGCTATGCAGTGAGCCCAGTCATTTTGTGGCTGCTGCCATCCCATGTTGTTGCATTAAGGAGAGCTCAAGGGCTCTGCAAGTCCAGAGCTCAGATCCAGGCTGAGCCGTGCTGCAGGCTGCACTGGCAGGATCACAGCATGTGCTTCATGCCCAGTCATGCACACAGCAGACACAGCACACGCAGGGTGCTTCTGGCCATCCTGTTTGCTGAATCTTGTCTTCCTCTTTTCACCACGCCATAAACAGGTAGGCACCGGCCCAGACTTGGTGCTTAGTGTTGGGGAAGTCATGAGATAGGTGGCCACCTACAGGAAACCAGCGTGGCTCACAGGGGCAGAGGGGGAGGGAGGCCTGCGGCCCTGTGTGACAGAGAGGCTGTTGCACCACCAAGAGGCCCAAATCCTGTGTTTGAAACTGGAAAATCTGGGATAACTTACATGGCCTCTTGAGCAATGGAAATGTGGGCTGTAAGCTGGTGGGAGTTCTAGATTTATCCACACAGAATTTTTGAGATATCTGCAGCTTTAGTGCATTTCCTGTTGCTATATTTTATAATAACACTGGGTGATTTATAAAGAACACGAGTTTGGAGGCTTACAGTTGTGGAGGCTAGAAAATTGGAAAGCATGGAGCCAAGCTTGGGGAGAGCCTTCCTCCTGCATCCTGATATGGTGGAAGCATCATGGAGTGAAGGGGCCAGTCTGCCAACTCAGAGCACTTCCTCTTCTTGTAAAGCCACTAATGCCACTGTGGGACCCACTCTTAGGATCTCAGTTAACCATGTAACCAAAGCCCTCACCCTAAATACCATCAGTATTGAATTTGGGGTTACATTCTTGACACATGAAATTTCAGAAGCACCATCCAACCACAGAGCTTGCCTCCAAGACCCTCTTGGAAGCCCAGCACCATGTGTGCAAAAGGCATGTGTGTGTGCCGTCACAAAAGCGTCAACCAAGCTCCTGGCCGCAAAAGAACCTCGGACCAGCTGTGCGGTGCACCTGCTTAGAAGGCCAGCTCCATCACATGTTCAGATGACTTGCCCCTGCTGACCTCCACCTGTAGGGGACACCCTGAGGAGAGAGAAGCATCCAAGCCCCTCCAGAATCCCTGAGTGTGGCCTTCTGTGCAAGGCAGAGCAGCCTTTGAAGCCTCTGCTCTGGACTGATTTTTGCTATAATGAACAACCAGAGCACAGCAGCCTTTACTGCCAAGATCCCTGCACTGGGTTGCCAGGAGGGAAAGTCAGGGCAGGGCCTGCGGAGACAGTGAGCTCCTCGGTTGGTAAGCAGGGATCAGAGGCACTGGAGTCACGGTGAGGTGGGGGCGCCCACATGAGGACCCAGAGGGGAGAGAGCACTGCTCCTGGTGGAGGAAAGACAGGAACAGGGAAAAGCTCAGACAGGATGGCACACAGCTCAGGGCGCTTGGATGCTCAGCCCTCCAAATCCCCTGTGCTGCCCACCATGATGGGGAAGCTGCTCACGACTTGTCCTGGCAAAAGTAGGACAACCGCAAGGCTCTGGAGCAGACACCGTGGCCTACTAGTCTCTGACAGTGTTGTGACAGGTGAGGCACTGCAGCAGCTGGATGGGTGTCCCGTGCCACTCACTTCCACAGTGTTCCTTAAATCCATTTAACGGGGGGGGGTACAGGGGCATTGGGTTCCCCTAAGAAGGAACAACGAGGGTGACTAGCCAGGTCCCGCTCCAGCTGAGGAAATGCAGCTCTCACGTGCAGCTCTCACGTGCAGCTCTCACGTGCAGGCGTAGATCCTCGAGCAGGGTCAGCAGCCAAGCAGAAGATAACCTGGAATGCAGACGCTGGGTGTTTGCAGGGACACAGACTCTGGGAACTGAGAACCCCCAGCACAGGCCCGGCCTCTCAGCTCTTGCTCCTGGGCAGGACTGTTTGGCTTAAACTCCATAGAATCTCACCCTGCAACTGCAGGGCAGCTGGGCTTCAGCTTCTCACCTTTGAATGATCAGCCTCAGCCAGGAAGGATCTAACTAAAGTGTGTGTTCTGCATCCAGAAGTCTAGGGAAGAGCCAGGAGTCTGCGCTTCTCACCAGCTCCTGGTGGTGCTCGCGTGGCTGCTCTGTGGCCGGCACTTTGCCCAGGAAGAACACAGAGGAGCTATCCCACGAAGACAGCCGTCCTTAACACAAAGGCACATCAAGGTGTAGCAAAGAGAGACTTTCTCCACAACTAAAAAATGAAAAAGTAAAAAATTTCACCTACAGACATAATAGGGTTTTTTAGGGGCTGGGGAGATGGCTCAGTGGAATAAGCGCTTTCCTGGCAAGTGCAAGGGCCTGAGTTCAATTCCCGGTTCCACAAAAAAAAACAAAACAAAAACAGATATAATAGGGTTTTTTTTTTTTTTTTTTTTTTTTTCTTTTCGGTGCAGGGTCTCACTATGCAGCCCACATTCACAGTGATCCTCCTGCTTTTTTTGCTACCGTAGTGCTGGAATTACAGGTGCGCGCCACCACGCCCGGACTCCAATCGCCGGCTCAGCGCACCCTAAGGCGGGCCCAGCGCGGCGTGCGGAAGCAGGGATAGAACCCTGGTCCCTGGGCTTACCTAAGCTGAGCTATACTGCCGGCCCTCTACAGACATAATAATGTAATAAGAAATTACAATAAATTAGGAACTACAATAAAAAAAAAACTGTAATAAAAATAAAGTATAATAAAACTGGGAATGAATCAAGTAGAGTTTATTACTGAAACTGTATTTCCTGTATTTCCATGGCTGTGTATCATAATTCTTTTCTTTTTTCTTTCTTTTTTTATTTGAGGTTCCAAGATTCTTTATTTACTTATTTATTTTTTTGGTTTGACTTCATTGTAAGTAGGTAAACAAACAAGTAAATCTAGCTGGTTTAATCCTAATGACTTCAGCTTCAGTCATCTTCAGCATTCTCTTACATGTTTTTTAAAAAATCTTACATGTGTAACAGCTTTATCTTCAACCTGATTTTTACCCAGTACCCATCCCTACCCCACACCAAAGGAAGCTTAATGACTTGCAAAAATGAAAAGGGGAGAATGTTTATAATTTTAGGTAGATATTCAAAGTTTTTATTTATAAAAAAAAAATTACAGTACTTGTGGAAAGCCAGCAGAAGACATAAAATGCGCCCCTATCTTCCCAGCTTTGTTTTGTTAGAGGATCACCCCAGGGACACGGTCAGGGCCCCAGGCAGCTTGCCTTGTCTCCCCTCGCAGACAAAAGTATTTTCATGAGCCACTGACCAGTTTCAATTCCTCTGAATACAGACAGTGTTACATCACCTGGATCTGCACCTTGGCTGTGTTTCTTCACTATTCTCTTTTTTTTTTTTTGTGAACATTGCAAAACAAGAATTTATCTTATTACTGTCAGTTAAAACAAAGTGGAAACACCTCAAAGTTCTAAGTCTGCCTCTGTTTTATCTATTATTATCCTCTGTATTAATGGATTTAGTTCCCCTAATAATCTCAAAAATGAAACAAACACAAGTATTAAAAAAAACAATAAAAGTCTTAAAACGACACTTAAAAGTTTTCACAAAAATGTATAAAGGGGACCAGGGAGATGTTTCAGTGGAATAAGTGCTTCCCTGACAAGTGCAAAGGCCTGAGTTCAATCCCTGTTTCCACCAAAAAAAAAAAAAAAAAAAAGTATAAAAGTTAGCCTTTACCTCCTGCTTTCGAGGGCCAGGCAGGGTAGGGGAAGGTTTTAAGAATAAAGACAAAAAGAACAGCAAAATAGTATGCACTGTACAGAGCAGTGCTTAGGTTAACTTTCAATACTTTATACTATGATAAGGAAATGATTCTACATATAGAGGCTCTAATGTTGCAAGGTTTTACTTTTCAACACATTTTGGTAGTTCCTGTTTTCATGTAGACTGCGCTGGAATACTGACTGTCTAGAGTAAGTTTCTACTGAGAAGCTACTCTGACTCGACACAGGCTATACCTCTACACGAAGTCACTGTGGCTTGCAGCAAACTCCTAAACACAAGGAGCAGAGCACAGCGGCTGCCTGCCCCGTGGTACTACTGCGGGGCTCCTGCGGGAGTGAGGACAGGTCTTCTTTGATGTGCACTTGCTGTAAACTTGAAGCTTAAGTACAGCAGCCCCATACACTGAGTAGTCATCTTTAGCTCCATTAAACAAGACACAGCAGGGGGAAACACACATCCTGGAAAACAGCTCTCAAACTCAAATTGAACTGTATTTTAATTACACTGCGGCACAGAGGCAGCTTGTGGGCCCTTCTTGTTAAAACAGGACAAAGTCATCCATCATCAATTTCTGATGAGACTCTTTCTAAGCCTCGAACGCCTACCGAAGATGATCGATCACTCAAGAACTCCAATCACTTCCCTACAAACACAGCTGAGTCCAGAACCGTGAAGGGACGAACAGCTCCAGGCCATCTCAGCTTCTTCCCACGTCCATCAAGTGGGTGAGAGGTTGCTTTCACTTTTAAAAGTTATTTAACTACAGTTCCTTAACTTTAAAAAGTTATTTAACATTTTCTATCATATTAAATTAGCAATATAAAACATTAGCCTTTATCTATAAAGTTCTATCCCTATTTCCTAGAGCATATATACACATCTTTATTTCTAATTTGTGAGAAAAATTCCATATTTGGTAACAAAGCATGAAAAGATACTATACACATGTAGCTATCACTTCAAAAAGAAGCGAACACACTTTAGCCAAAATCTAATCTTGCATAGATTAAAAAAAGAATTATGCACACAATTTTTGTTAAAATAGAAAATGGGGAGTAAAAGTTTCAGAATGGATATGAAGAGAGATCTTTTTCCAAACTTTTATTTGTGCACATTCAATTGAAAAGACAACTTTTACAGGTTCTTTGGAGCCCATATTCAGCATACAAAAATGTAAAAGACTATTCACAAATGAAACGCATTAGCTCAAACTGGAAAAAGTTACAATGACCACAATAAAATAATTTAAGGTAGTGCACATTGTGACAGCTCTGCTTACAGGGACATGAGAATTACTGCGAAAATAAATCGTCCTCTTGCAAAGCAGCGATGTTGTGTCTTGTAAACTAAAATCCAAAGACACCAGCACTTACACTGTAGCCATGAGTGAATAAAAAAGTCTCTTTCCTCAATTACTCTTGGTCCAGTTTTCCTTTTGCGTCCAATGTGCAGCAGGTTTTAAAAGGTGCTCAGTTAGAGAGTCCAACCGATTTAAGTGACGAGTTATAACATTTCTTTCCTGCTTTCAAACACAAATGGGCAAATCTGTTCCGCAGCAGTAGCCACCGCCTTTACACTGGGCCCTGTCACTGTGATGCTTCCTGTTGAAAAAATTTGTAATGCAGCTCGTAGGGATGACGTTTAGGTTCATAACAGGCACAAGGTCTATTGTTCTTTGTGAATTCTGGTAAACGGATTTCATAGGGCATATTACAAACTGCCAAAATGTTAACAACCTTAAAAATCTGTAAATATTACCTGAAAACCTAGCTTCTGCAGACTGCGGGCTAAACGTCGGGCCCCAAATTTAGCTTCTTCTTCACTTGTTGTTCCAGAGCAAATAATTTTTCCTGAGGACCAATCGTAGCTGTAATTCTAGGTTCTCTAAGCTTCATTAATACTTTTCTAACATCATGCTTATAAATGACGTTTGCTCCCTCCAAAGCAATCTTCCTCAAGTTCAAACGGCATCTTGTTCTAAAAACACAGACTACGTTTATAATTGAAATGTCCAATGCAATATCACTGTCTGCATCCACTGGGGTAGTTTAGAAACTTAGCTTCCTGCCACGAAGTCCACATCCTGCCATAATGTGCCTTTCAAAACAATTTGCAGCGATGCTCCAAGTGAAGGGGCCACAGCTCAACACCACATCTGGGGCCAGGGATACGGCTCTGTGGTGTGGTGCCTGCCTGGCAAGCGTGAGGTCCTGAGTTCAATTCCGGATAATAACACTGTATCGTGGGAAGACCTGGTGGCCACAGAGGACGCGGTGGCAGCCCTGCTGCCGGTTGCGTCGGATACGAATTAGGCGCTGGAGGACAAGGATGAAGACGAGGCCAGCGCGCGCTCCCCAGTCTCCATGGACCTCCCACCCCGGCCCGATACTAGAAGCCTCCGCGCCTCAGGCCCTCTTTGTTGTTCCGGGTACTGTGTATCAGTTTTCTATTACTGCATAGCAATAATACATGTCCATTACTATGTAACAAACTTTACAGCGCAAGGCAGCCCCTCACTCCCGTGTCATCTCACAGCTCTGTAAGTCTGAAGCCCAGGCAAGTCCATCGGTTCTCTGCCCTGCGTCTCACAGGCCACAGTCACAGGATCTTTCCTGGAGACTCCAGGACGGAAGCCTCTGCACTCTGTCCAGATCCCTGGGCCATTTCAGCTTCCGGAATCGCTCTTATCGCTCTAATTGCTCTTCTCTAACTTCTCCTCCTGTGACCAGCCCCAAGAACATGGCTGGTGAGTTTCCCTATCTTAAGCCCACCTTGATCCTCTCTTCCTTACCAGGATGAAGTGGTGACACTCAAAGAGTGACATCAGGATGCCGAGCGCACAGCAGCCTCCTCAGAGTGCTGCCTGCTGACAGCTGGGAGTGGCACCTCAGGCACAGATTGTCCAATGGGTGCAGTGCACACACCTATGATCCCAGGGATTGAGGCGGAGGCAGAAGAATCACCATGGGGTTGAGGTCAGCTTGGGCTACCTAGTGAGTTAAAAGCCAGCCTGGACTACACAGCAAGACCCTGTCTCAGAAAGAAAAATATTGTCGATGGAAATGAAACACTGTTATACAATTAAAGTGGGTAATCCTTAACCACATAACCAAAAAAGGACCTGACTGTAATTTCTCACTTAATAGGATCTAGATGAACAGTTCACCTATTTATAAATTGTGCTGTTTGCTTTTGTAATACTAAGCTTCAAGTGCTTTTTCTATGTCATGGTTGTAAGTCCTTTGCCAGGTGTAGGTGCTGCTAATCTCTCCCATTTCCTGACTTCCCGTCATTCTTATTTTGAAGAATAAAAGATTAAAGTTCTATGTTTTGCTTTGTATCAGGAATTGACCTCAGTCTGGGGAGATAGCTCAGTTGAATAAGCGCTTGCCTGATAAGTGCAAGGGCCTGAGTTCAATCCCTGGTTCTGGAAAAAAAAAAAAAAAAAAAGAACTGAATTTAGGACCTTGTGCTTTCCAGGCAGGCACTATACTAATGAGCTACATCCCTGGCCCCAACATTGAAGTTTTCATGAGGTCCGGTTTATCCATTTTTTATGGCTTCTGTTTTCTGTATTCTACATTTACAGTGTCATTTGCCTGTTCCGGGTCCAAAAGATTTTATCCCAAATATTTTCTCTTAAAAATTTGTGTTGGTGATCATTTCAAGTGACTTTGCCTAAGTAGGGTAAGAGATGAAACATTTGTTGGTCTGCTTGGTTAGCTGGTTGGTTAACAGACTGGCGGATTAGTTGACTGGCTGGTTGGTTGGCTGATACGTTGGTTTGTTAGCTGGCTGGTTAGTTAGTTAGTTGGTTAGCTGACTACCTGACTGGTTGGGTGGCTGGTTTCCACAGTTATTCATCTGAAAAGATATTTTTTCTTAATGAATTAAGGAAAAAATTGTTGAAGAACCAGCAACCGTGGCCATGCCTATCTCTGCTGTGTCCAGTGACCACACATCCTGTCCTGGCACCACAGCTTGACACTGTGGTTCTGCAGGAAGTCTTGCCATCAAGTGGGGCCTGCCCTCCAACTTTAAAAACTTCCTTGACTGACCAAAATCATTTGCATTTCCATGTAACTTTTCCAGCTAACTTTTCAAATTCTACACAAAGCCTTGCTGAAATTTGAACTTGGATTGCACTGAACCTATAGATCACTTTGAGGGGAATTGGTGGCTACAGCAGCCCTACCCAGCCCGACAAATCAAACGGGATTCAGAGCATTCTCTCCATGTGTCTAGGCCTTTGAAATGCCTGTTTTAGTGATGTTCTGTAGTTTTCTTTGAGAAAGACTTCAACGTCTGTTAATTATATGGTAAATGTTTCATTTAAGGTTGTTATAATTGAAAATTCTGAAGCCTAATTTTCGAGTCCCAGCTTTGCGCAGTGGCAGTATTGTAGCCAATGAGGTTTAATTTTCAAGTTCGTTGCTGCTGGTACACACATAGGCTACTGGCTGTTGTATCTGCACCTTTTATGCTGGTGCTTTTGTGGGCTGCACAGATTTTCTATGTGAATAACCATATCATGTCCACATAGAGGGCTTAGTTTGTTCCTAGCAATATTTATGCCTTTTCCACCTTTCTTTTGTCCTAGGTCATGATCTCTGAGGTCATATTGAGAGAGAGAGGTGCATGAGAGAGACATCCTGCTGAATCTTGCTGCTGATGAAACAAGTACTCAGGATTTCCACAGTAAGTACTAGATTAACTCAAGGTTGTTTACATGTGCCATTTATCAAATCAAAGAAGTCCTCTTCTTTGCTTAGTTTTTTTTTTTTTTTAAAGAAGTAATTCCTCTATCATAGTGAGATATAACGCTCCTCTCTTGGCAGCTACTGACCATTTACAAAAGTCATCAACAGATACAGAGAGAGACTGTCCATCATCATTAAGGGGCTGAAACTAATTTGCCATTTATATGTCACTGCAAATTCTTTTCAAGTACACACAGAAAATTCAGACAGACTACATACTGAGTCAAAATATGACTCTGAAATTTTTGAGGTATCTGAAATCAAACAAAGTAGATTCTCTGACCACAACAGAATTAAATAAGAAATCATTAACATATCTAAGACACCTCATAATATTTGGAAATTATGCTATACACTTCTACATAGATGTTTTGAAAAATAAATTATAAATGATTTATGCAACATTTCAAATGGACAAATAATGAAAACAGAACATAGGCAAGGTGTGAGAGGCAGCTAAAGCAGGGCTAGAGGGAAAACTGACATAGGAAAGACCCTGAGATTCCACTTCATGAAGCTAGAGTGAGTCTGCTGGTGGCACAAGTGTGTCCTCCCTTGCTGTGTCTCCCATGTCCCAAGAACTATTGCATGGTGCCAACATGGAGAGCAGGTGGTGGTAGCACCCACCCTGTTCTACAACTCCTCTAAGGCTGTCCCTGAGGTAAGTTCCTTCAACCCCTCTGGCCAAGGCTGCCTCCCCCTCCCTTTACTTTTCAGAACCTCTGGTGCTTTGTCTGTATAGCAGCAAAGGGAACTGAAGGTGCTTTGAGAACTGTTGTCCTTCTGAGAATTGCTGAGTTTCCAAGGATCAGAATCAACACACCAGGGCCAATGAGATAGCTCTGTGGACTAAGTGCCTGCTTTGGCAAATGCAGGGACCAAGGTTTGGTCCCTGTCCCCCATGTTGCACTGGCCCCAACCCCGGGGCCTGCTGTGCTGCAAAGATGTCCCAGCGTGGTGCCACACACCTGTGATCCCAGCTCTGGGGAAGGTGAAAACAGGAAGATCACTATAAGTTTGAGCTGCATAACGAGACCCCTTTATGCCTCCACAGAACTTTGAGATCATTGCTGCTACAATTGATGGGATTTTCTCACCCAGGCACCTCCAGAAGCTGATGGCCTCTGCTGATTTTCGACCTGTCCCCAGCATCATTGGTGTCAACAATCCCAGTCAGGATTGCCCCCAAAGTGGAAGACATTCTGTTGCACCGAGTGGAAGTCGGCTGCTTGGTCCAGGTAGCCCCAGTTGCCAGTGGAGTGCTGGTCTCCAGGGCTGAGGAGTGGCAGGAAGAAGACTCGGAGGCCTGACCTGTATATGCTCACTCCCCATTTCCTAGCCCAATCTCAGGTTCACCTGAAGAAGCCCAGGATACTCAGGCCTTACTGGATAGTGACAACTACTACATCCTCGGAGGTTACATGCCCACCACCAATGCACCTCCATGGATCCATACCATCACCTAGGGAAACAGAGATAGATGCCACATGGCTCTTACCCAACTCACATCCATCTGAGTTATCCATAGACTATTTTTTTTTTCCTTTTGCGGAACCAGGGATTTGAACTCAGGCCCTCGAGAGAGTGCTTATTCCACTGAGCCATCTCTCTGGCCCTCCAGACTATTAATTGCTTTGACACTGTGCAACTATCCATATAGACACAAGTTCAACAGGATTTCATCATCTGTGGCAAGGTCGATGGCTTCAACTTCAAATCACTGGACCAAGACTCAGACTTTGCTGTTTGCCGTATGGACGTAAGGTCTCTTTCCTATTACATCAGACCCTTCTAAAATAGCAAGAAAATGATTTTCCTCTGATTTTTCCAGCTGAGTATTAATCAACAGTGTTATGCAATCTGATTGCCACAGCATGTAAACAATGGCTGAAGTCCTGGAGGATATAAAGGTGTAACTTTTATAAAAAGAGTTTTCTTGGATTTAAAAAAAAAAGAAGCTAGAGTGAAAGAGAGAGAGCAGAGGGAAAATGATGGCACAGGGAGACAAGTGCAAAGTGGAAATGGAAATCGGCAGCAGTGAAGAAAGGTACTGTATTCTACAAAATTACGATGTTAAATCCTGGTATTTTAACAACAGGAAGATACATAACTACCTCATGCAGAGAAAATAGCAACAGGACACAAATATCAAGACTCAGAAACTCCAGATAGAGCAGGTATTGAAAGGCAAAGACTCTGTTTTGTGAGCAACTTGATGCCATCAAGTTGGCAACTCAACAAAATCAACAAATTCCTCGAAAAGTACTATTTGCCAATGTTTACATAAGATGAAAAGGAAAATCTGAGTAGCCCTGTGTCCATTAAAGAAATTGGCTTTGTTGTCATAAACCTCGCTGAAGGAACTCTAGGCCTGAATGATTTCAAGAGAATTCCAGCAAACATTAAAAGAAGTGGCAAAACCATTCGTATACAAACTGTTCTGGGAAACAGAGGTGGAGTGAGCACATCTCAGTCTGTTTATGGGGCCAGGATAACCTCACACCAAAACATAACAGAACATTACCAAATAAAAGAACTTTGTCAAAGCACTAAAGTTAACAAGCTAACACTCACGAGAGTTGCAAAGTGCAAGCCAGCACTATCGTCACAGAAATGACTCATCACAGCCAGCGAGAACAAGCCCCAACTTCCCACTTAATTGCACTAAACATCACTCCGTGGTGAGTTTTAAAGGCTTATTATATTGAGTAATGCATTATTTTTTAAAAGAAAATAAAAGCTAAACATGAGCAAAGGAACATAGTAAACCAAGTTATTGGTTTAGCTGAAATCCAACTATAGCAGCCAGGATCCTGGAGAAACTGAATGTGTTGAGAAGGGGCTTGTGACAGAAGGTGACACAAAAAGAGGTGAGGAGGGAAAGGGTCCCAAGTCACTGTCTTTGGAGTTGCATGCAGGTTATAATGTACGCGTGGGAATTCTCTGAAGAAGGCCCCATGGTTTCTATTTCGGCAGATTTTCTTATTGTGGTTTCTACCACAGGACAAAGGGACCTTTCTGTTCAGGGTGCCTGTGATAGAGGTAGGAGAATCGCTTCAACTAGTGAGTAAGAATTGGTGCTTTGGGCAGAAGGTGTAGCTCAGGGGTGAAGAGCTTGGCTAGTATATGCCATCCCCAGGGGAAGGAAGAAAGAAGGGGGAGAAGGAAGGAAGGAAGGAAGGAAGGAAGGAAGGAAGGAAGGAAGGAAGGAAGGAGGGAGGGAGGAAGGGAGGGAGGGAGGAAGCACGACCCACATATGATTTGGAGAGTACAAGCCAATCCCTGGACTTGTACCATACAAACATTGTACCGGGGCAGCACGATGCCCAGGGGCCAACACTGTCACCACTGCCCAAAGAAGTTTCCAGGGCAGCCGTAGGACAGACTGCCATAGGAAGTGACGGGCCATGTTCCACTGCACATCAGGAGGCACAGACTGATGAAGGGCCTCCCGCTGGCAGTTGGCAGCTTCAGTAGTTTATGGGAACAATAAAAAGATTGTTTATGGCTGAAACTGGCACAGAGCACTCTGGGCACGGGGCTGCCAGCGCTGCTCCAGTGCAGCTTGCAGGCAGGGCTCTGCCACAACTTCCGCTCGGTGACATGACTTGAGGATGAGGGAACCTCTGCAGCAGCCGGACCTTCCTGCACGTCCAAGTACGTACTGTAGCAATCCAGAGCTGCTGTGTTTTACAGAAACATTGGTCCAAGACAGACCCGGGGGGAAGGAAAAGACTTTGTCCTTCTCCCAGATCATTAGGACATGGTGTTCTAGAGTCGTAGCTCGGAAGTGTAGCTTGGTGTCTGTCAACTTGGAAGGCGAACTTTACCGTCATTTATCATTTCCTATTTGTTGCGATGGGACCTTGCTGTGTTGCTTATGCTGAGCCTGAACTCCTGGTTTCAAGTGATCCTCCTGCCTCACCTTCCACTAACGTGACCACAGGCACACTGCCACCATGTCCAGGTTGAGGCTGGCTTAAAGTATCAAATTTGCATCTGAATTAAAAATAGATGTTTAATGTCACCAAAGTCATCCGTATGCTTGCTTTATTTATGTCCTCTTACCTTCCACTGTATCATGTGGGTGAATAAAAGGATGTTAGGCCAGAGTGTCAGCAGATGCGGAATTCTGGGGTGGACTTGGGGGAGCCCCACAAGCCCCACAAGGAGAGCGCTGGCGACTGGTGGAAGGTAAATAGGGTCCGGGAGAAGGTTACTGTCCCCACAGGAAGGCTGGGTGTGGCTGTCCCATGGAGAATTAGCTCCATGCACCATCAGACGGGCGCCCCTGCTCTGCTGGCCCAGCATGTGAGAGCTGGGGACCAGTCTCAGCTCACATCCTTGAGCAGTGCTGTTTTCTGAGTCAACACCAAGCTTCATCTGTGTGTGGTTACCCGTAGATGCAGACAGGGAATGACTTCCTTTCTCTTGCAGTGTCTGGTGGAGCCTCAAGCCCCACAGCCACTCACTGGGGATGGCTCATGTTTGTCCCTGCCCTGAAACACACAGCCTGTTGCCTCACATCTTTGCAAGGCGTTGCATTTGATGTCAGTCATGCTTGACTTTTTGATAAACCCATCCTGAAGCGGTAAAAGGGGCGAGGTGGGGTGTCTGGGGATCTGGCGAGAGTTTTGGGGTGGCGTGGACAGGGGAGAGGGGAGGTGGCTCAGGCCTAAGAGGGTCCTGACATGGAGCAGGTCCCCAGCCTGGCCAGGTTGAGATCCAATGGCAGGAAGCTCAATGGGGGCCTTGTGCTTTCCATTGCACAGTGCCCTGCTGTCCATCCTCACTGCCCACATGGCCACTCCCCAGGTGGAGAGGGGCAGGGCGCACCACATATGCAGGACCCGCTGCTGCCCAGACTCACCTACACCTCTCTCTCAGGCTTCCTGATTGTATCTGGCTGCACATGGGGACAGAAGGCCAGCCTGAGGGGACCCCTCCCCGTGACACACAAGGACTTCATTTGCGGGGCTCAGTGAAAAGCTTGCAGTTGTCTGTGAGCCACGTGGGCTGTGGCTGAGTGGCCCTGAGGTTGCAAGTGTGCAACCTCATGCACTTAGGTCAAGCAATTCAGATCCCCGAGTGTGCAAGTGTGAAGTAGGCTGCCTTCCACATAGCGGGCCATGGTGGCTCCTGGGGGCATCTCAGAGCCCCTCCTCTGGTGCCCACGTCCCTGCACAGTGTGGTGCCCATACTTGTGCTGGCCCTGCCTCTGTGGTGCAGAAAAGAGCTGTAACCCAAACTCACAGCCACCAACAGACTTTCTCGCCTCCTGCTCCTTTGCTCCTTGACAACCCTGTTGACACAACCCAGAGGGAACCTGCCTGCTCCAGCCGTGACCGTGACCGTGTCTCCCACCCTGTGGCCACACTCCAGCCTGCCTGGCAGGATGGTCAGCCTCAGGAAGACTCTGTTATTCCCGGAGGAGGCTAGGACTCCAGAGCTCCCATGCAAAAATGGTGTCACATCAGAATCGGGTCAGGGCTGGCTAGAAGGGTCGTGCATGTGAGGCGCTGTTCCTTTCACTGGACATTCCCAACCCCACCCAGAGAAACAGCCGTGTCCTCCCAAGAGGATGCTGGGCTGGGCTAATGGTGGCCTGGAACACTTGTGCATCCTGATTTCTAAAACCTGGGCCACAGGGGCTATGGAGATGTGATGAAGCTGGGCATTATCGGGAGGTAGGTCCTAGAAAAGGGAGATTGGCCAGAGAACAAGGATGGCGAGGTGCTGACAGAGCAGAGGAACTGGAGAAGCAGCAATGGGTTCTCTCTGAGACTTAGGGGCCAGCTGGGGCCTGGCCTCAAGTGGGTGGAGGTCACGCAGCAGGGGCTGGGGGGCTTCACAGAGCTGCCTGGGGGAGCAAAAGGGGGCTGGTGGGATTGACTTTGTTCTTGCTCAGGTGCAACTTGGTTGGGACAGGTACCCTTAGGCTTCATTTCCGTCCAATACAAAGAAGCCCACTCTATCCTGTGGCCCAGGGGCACTGGGAGAGGAAGTCAAGTCCCCCAGCTTTAGACTGCCATCAGCCCCATGTGACCTCATCATAGCTAGCTGCAGGAGGGGACAGAGAGAGGAGTCAGCAGCCCTGCCCCCAGATCCCCAGGCCCCCAGGCCCCCCGGCCTCAAGGCACGAGTGGGGCAGCTCATCCTCCTCCCCACAACCGTCCAGTGCACAGACTGCCTTGGGAGAACACAGTGCTGCCAGGGAAGGACTCTTCAGATTGTGTTTATGGTGTAACCAAAAAGCCAAGACATGTGGACCTCACATAGACAGGTATTCAGTAATCAGCTTTTGAACGGACTACTTCAAGCTTAATTGTCTAATTTGTACACTTCAAAACTGTTACAACCCATTGGGCAGGAGTGCAGCTCAGAGGAAAAAAGCACTTGTTAAAGGTACTAAATAAAGTCTCTAGCAATAGATAGATGGTAGATAGATAGATAGATAGATAGATAGATAGATAGATAGATAGATGGCAGACAATGATCCTTTGTTTCTTGAGTTGTACTGTCATAGCTGCCTCAACATCCTAAAGTAACTCAAATTCCCAATTTTTTGTCTTAGTCACTTTCCACGTCACCGAGGAAATACCTGATACCCCAACCTAAAGGAGCAGAGATTTACTTTGGTTACATTTCCAGTTCATACTTGGCTGGCTTCCAGACAGGCAGGCATGGTGGACGAGAGCAGCACACCTCACAGCAGCGAGCACCAAAGTGGAGGAGGAGCAGGGAAGGGACCCCTCTCCAGACCAGATCCCATCTGGGAACAGTGTCAGCTGTGACACCCAATGTTCCCACCATTTGCCTAAGCCTCACCTTTGACCTTGGTGAAGAGCCAGCAGTCGCGCAGAAGCAGATCCGACAAGGTGGGCAAGCACACAGCATGTGCTATTTGGAGCCCACCTTCCTGTCAGCAGCACCATTCATTGTACTTTTGATCTCACCTTGTAAAGACCCTCTGGAGGGAGGACTTCAGAAAGCAGCGAGAATTACGAAACCAGGAAAGTGAGGGGAGGATTCTGAGGGAGATGAATGGTAATCTGTCTTTTACTATGATACATTTTAAATTTAAACATTCATCATATATTATCAGATTTCATGCATATAAAATAAACACTGGAATAATATTAAGGTCCCAAGTTCAGAACTGTTCTCTACTGAGGTGTGTTCATTTTACAGATTACAGGTTGGAGCATGCTGTGGCCTGCCTCTGTGCACTCCTGATTTCCATAGCTGGGATCAAGCCGTGAAGGCCAGCACGTGTACACATACTGTCAACCCCAGGCTTATATTCTGTACAAAGTTAACAAAGGCACCAATTAAAGCAAGAGCACCACACCGTGATCAGACAGGGACTTGAGCGTCTGCATCCACTCGGGTGCCTGCAGAGGCAGGCACTTACCCACGGTCTGATGTGGCAGAAGCCCAGGCAGTTACAGCAATGCCTCCCCGTCACAGCCTGAGCCGAACCTGTGGCAGGGACAGTGTGGCTCAGAATCATTCGTGTCTCCATGCAGTGGGAGCTAGGTATGCTGGTGTCCCAGGAAGGTGATGAGGAAGAATGCCCATGACAAGCTGGGATGCGCAGGGCAAAGCTGTAGCCCTACATGAGAAATGATGTGAGGGGGAAAAGATGTGCGTGTTCACAGCTGTGTGCATGCACACTTGTGCGTGAGCTTGTCAGAATGTGCATGAGTGTGCACACACACACACACGCACACACACACACACCCGGTCATGCTCTGCAATTGGGCACAGCCAATCAGGAAAAGTGACAGGCAAGCTGATAGCTTGCAAGGTTGGTCGCCTCCTGCGCCCACTTCAGGCACTCTGTATCAGTATGCATCCTCCTATCCCGGACATCACACAAGAAACTGAGGCAAGCAGCCCTTCTGCATGGAATTCTGAAGCAGCAGCCAGCCACACCCAGGAGCCCTCCCGGAGCCAGTTTCACCACACGGCTCAGCATGGTGGGGCGACCAAGCCTGCTGTTGAACAATGTGAGGGGCCCCTGTGCTTGCTGGGTGGCCTCGTGGCACTCACTACAGAATCCAGGGCCTTTGCCCAGAGCTACAGCTCAGCCTTTATTTTTTAATTTCAAGATGGGGTCTCACTACGTCACTGAGTTGCCCAGGCTGAGCCCGAGTGTGCACTCCTCTCCTCAGCCTCCTGCAGTGCTGGAATGACAAATGTAGACCACTGCGGGACACTGACTTGGCAGCTCTTACTTTCAAAGCATTTTCATCTTGAAGTCTCTACCTCATAAAAATGAAAGGAGTGAGAACTTCTCAGCAGGGGGCAGTGTGTATGTGGGAGAGGCTTCTCCTGTCCTAAGGAGAGGATGATGCAGGGGCTTCCTGGGTCTGAGGCAAGGCAGGACAGCACGAGGCACAGCACACTGCAGCGCACCTGGGCACCTAGCGCGCCTCACGCTAGGAGCTGGCAAGCTGTCTTTCAGATCACATGGCCCCACCCAGCTGCTCTCACAGCCCACCATGCAGGCGCAGAGAGGCGGCCACTGTCTGTGTGGCTTCCGCTTCCCAGGGCCCTGCAGCTCACCTAGCTCTGAGCCCACCTCTTCATTTCTCAGCTTTTCTATTTCTACTTTCATTCTGCTACCAAAATAAGAATGTAAACACATTTTGATCAATCGCTGTGCCACATAATGAAGGTCCGAGCGCCGTGCTCGTGTCACAGATGCAGCTCCCTCCGCACACATGGCAGCACTCTGTAGCTGCGAGATGGCCGTGGCCTCTGAGGCACCTATTCCTTCTCCGGTGCTGGCAGACACATGCTCCTCCGGGTCATTTCCGAGGTGGGGTCAGGACTATTGCCCAGGTTGGTCCCACCATCCTCCCCCTGACCTTCAGAGGCCTAGGACTGCAGGCAACGCTACCCGAGCCAGCTGCGACCAATTGTTCGGAGAGCTGGCTTTTTTCCTGGGCGAGGAGGACAGAGCTATGATTGCAGACCACCCTGGGCTTCTTCTTGCTCTGGGTAACCAGCGCTTCTCTGGTCTCAGGGAAGTGTGTAAATGTGAAGGTGACTGAAACTCAAGCCTACTTTCCTTCATGGTGACTGACCACACCATGTCGTGGGTGGACCGTGACAGTAACTTGGGAAGTTTAGAAAATGCCCATGTGGAGGTCCTGCCCTGAGAGACTGGCGAACAGGTTGTGTTGGGTGGAAGGGCTTTGGTGAAGGGCTGTGAGAAACACCCAGGTGTGGCCAGCAGCACTGAGAACCCAGGCACAGCTACTCTTGAACAAGCCCTTTGTCCCTCGGGCACTGCCCTCTGGCAGACAGCTCCCTGTGTTGCCTGGTCCCTCTGCCCATTCCTTCCCCCTGAGCCTGGCTGGGGTGAGTGGCCCCAGAGGCCCTGCCCACAATAGCACATAGCTCTAGGTTGTGATGTCATCAGCAGCTGCCAGAGCTCCCAGGAAGTGCCTGAGACATGTAACAGTCTCAGGAGTTCAGGTTGGGGACAGAGGCTTAAGGCAGCAAATGGAGGATAGGCTGATGACCCTGCTCAGAAGAAAAGAGCCATCCAGGTGGCAGAAGGAGAGGGAGTGAAAGTGCTGGGTGTTTGGAGCAGCTGTGAAGCTTCCTGTCCCATGGAGACCTGTGTAACTCATTATAGCTCTGAGACATGGGCCCAGCAGACCCTGTACCATTCTGGAGGCTGCAACACCACATGATAAACCCACGAGGGACAAAACCTCCAGATACCTGATGGAGGAGCCAGGATAGTAAGAAGAGTCCACACTGCTGACCTGACCCAGGGGAGTCAGCGCCGGGAACCAAGTGTGCTGCTTGCAGATCCTGGGCCCAGGCTGGCCAATCTTGGATGGAGGAGGTGGTTGGTAACCTCTACCCTGCCCATCCCAACTCCCTACAGGGCCAGTTCTGCCCAGCCCTTCTCTGGAGAAGGCTTTGAGAAGTGAATGTCTGTGTGTAGGGCACTTCCTAAACACTGGGTCCCTCCTGGGCTTTGTCCTTGCATATCTCACCTAAGCCCACCAAGCCTCGTGTCTTTCTCCTTCACTCTGCCCAACAGAGATGGGCTTCCGAGGCTCCTAGCCAGCTCATCACAGGCTGTGAGCATCTCTTCTGACTGGATCTTAGCTACCATGCTGCAAAAATACCAGGACATGCAGAGCAGGCCCCTGAGGAGGGTCACTGGAAAACCTCCGGGTGGTCACACAGCAACCCAGCGGACACCATGGGCAGTAGAACTGCTCCACTGAGCCCTGTCCACATTCTGCTGCCCAGAATCATGAGCAAGGAAACACGATTGTTCTAAGAATCCGAGGTAAGGACAAATCATTAGAGTAGGAAACTGATACTTGAGGAGATCCCTCTGTGCCCCAGGCACTGGGGAGACAGGCCCCAGAGGTCTGTAAGGTGGCCCAGGCGCAGATGGAGACCATGCACTCCAGTTGCTGTGTTCATCTGTCTTCCATGGCTCCACTGAAATTCCTGAGAGGGTGATCTGTGCAGGAAAGAGTCTCACTTAGCTTGTGGATGTGGAGGCTGTTGAGACAGTGTACTGTCCACTCTAGTTACACGCCTGGCTCCCCATACCATGACAAGTGGCATCACGGTGGCACCACACCAGAAGGGACCACAGGCAAGGGCAGGATCTGGAGGGGGGAGAAGCTGCTTCATTCTTTAATGACTCACTCACTAGGGATCAAACTCTGGGTCTGTGCTTCATCCCTCCAGGAGCAACACCAGCAACCTGAAAGCCTCTTCTGGGCCCTCCTCTAGAGGCCCACCTTTGTCGCCTCAGGGCTTTCTACCTCCAGACTGGCTCTGAAGAACATTCCCAGAAGCAGCCAGCAGTTCACTGACCCCGGCACAGCAACATCAGCTGGACCAGGGAGCTCTGTGGACAAGAAGCAGCAGCCCACAGGTCAGCCTTGCTCACCTATGTTGGGGTTTGAATCCTAAAGGCACCGTGTGCCCCAGGGACTCTCATGTGGAAATCTTGTTCCCCAACAGCAATGTCTCACTGGGGCCATAAGAAGGTGATGGGATCCTGAAGACTCTGACATCATCTGTGCAGATGAATGCTCAATCAGATGGCTGTACAGGGGAGGTGGGGGGGACCTCATTGAATAGAGGGGGCTATAGGAATGGACAGGGGGATACAACCTACCCCAGGCTCCAGGTGAGCAGCTTCATTCTGTCCCTGTCTCACCACAGCCTAAAGTAATGGAGTCAGCTGACCATGAACTTAACCTTGGAAACACAGAGCCACAATAAATCCTTCCTTCCTTCCTTAAATTGTTCTACTCGCTTGTCAGTGATGAGAAGCTGACTGACACACAATGCCAAGAAGTCATTCTTCTTAGGGTTTGCTAGGTTTTTCTTTCTTTTTTTTTTTTTTTTTTTTTTTGGTTGTACTAGGGGTTGAACTCAGGCGTTAGGTTTTTTAGGGTAAAGACATGGAAAAGATAAAAGAGGTCTTTACTGACTCTAAAGATACGGGAAGAACTGAGGGTTGAAGGGGGAGATCCTCTGACCTGCGACCAAGAAAGCTGAGGCTTTTATGGACTTCTGCTAGTGGTGGAGCTTGAGGAGCAGTTTCAATTATATGTAAGGAGCTGATTGGGGTCTCCTCTGTATGCAGTGGGAAAGTATTCAGGACTGGGGTGGGGAGAAGGAGGAAGTGGTCATTGGGAAGATCAGCTGTTGTTTTAAGGGCATCAGCCACTGTCGATGACCACCATAATAACTCAGCAATTCATACTAGGGTCTTCAAGGTTCATTTTTATTTTTTGTGGTACTGGGAACCAAACTTGTGCTTTATGCCACTGAACTATCTCAACCCTTAGGGTTCGTTTTTTAAAGTATTATATCCTTTTTTTTTTTTTTTTTTTTTTTTTGGTACCAGGGATCGAACTCAGGACCTTACACTTGCCAGGCAGATGCCTATGCCACTGAGCTATCTCTCTAGCTCTCCTTTTGATTCTTTTTTAAAATTTCATTTGCTCTGGAGATGATGTGTGCAGGACTGTATCTGCTGGTGACATCCTTTTATATTATCTAGAAACATTTTATAATTTTTGATCTGTGACCTATGTTTGGCCTGTGGTTCTGGGTCAGAGGGACCTGTAGATCACTGTGGCAGGTGGGTTACACAGAGACAGTGTTGCTGGATCCTGGCTCCTCTTCCTTGCAGTGGCTCCTGATATCTCCATTCCTAACTTGGCCCTTGCAAGTATTTCTGAGTTGTGGATGTTCTTCTCTATCTTGACAGCTTTCAAATTAAATTTTAAATTACTAGTTCACCAGCTCACACAAAAGCTTTGGATTGCTGTGCAGTTGTTTTCACTTGCATCTAGATGTCCCCCAAAGCTTCACGGGGTCATAGGTAGGGCTTCTGGAGGTGGCTGGATGTAGGGTGTGTGATTCTGGGATTAAGGGTGTGATGCTAGCATTAAGGATGTGATTACTAAATGAGTTCATTGATTGTTTGGCACAGTTCTAGGTACTGAGTATTTCATCTCAGCCATAAGGAAAGTACTAAGACAGCAGTCTCCCATGGACTGGAAAGTGTCATCTATATTTCCCTTCTCAGCTGGCAGATCTTCTAAACTTCTCATGTTGACACAATCAATTTTGGTACCCTAAGCCAGGGTACCAAAATTTGCATCAGTTAGGGTTTTACTGCCACTAGCCTCTTGGATGACTTAACAAAGCAGTGCTGGTGGATATTAGGACCTGGGCTTTTCTAATTCCTCTAGACACTGGTTGGCTCTATCTAGCTCTGAAGGGCGTTCCAGGCTCGGGGCAGCCCTCTTTCTTTTGTGTCCTTAGGGTTTCACTAACCCTAAACCAGGGTACCAAAATTTGCATCAGTTAGGGTTTTACTAGAGAAACAAATATAACCCAAGATGTACAGATGTAAAAGAAACGACAAGATTGGTTTATGATGGTCAGCTACAGAGTTGGATGAGGAAGTATGCAGAGGGCATTTGCCCACTGGAGACTGAGGGATTCAGTCCAAGATCTGGAGCTCACTGCAGTGTTCTGTGCAAGTTCTTTCAAGAGGCCAATGAGTCTGTAGCAGAAGCTGATGAGTCTATACCACAAGGCTGAGGAACCCAAGGCAGAAACCAGAGTCTGTACTAGAAGCCAGGAGATGACGTCCAAGCTGAAGGTGAAGACTGGAGCTCTTTCCAAGAATGCAAACCTCTGTCCTTCCTCCTTTTCTTTTTATATTGTCTATACCCTAGTGTGTAGAATCACTGAGCCAACTTAGTTAAGCTTCTAAACTTCTCATGTTGACACAATCAATTAACCACTTACCGAGCAGAGTCACCTCACAGGGGCGCTGCTGACTGAGGCTCTCTATGCACATGTGGCTTCCTGCTACAAAGCCTACACTAAACTCCATCCTTCCTTGGTGTCTACAGGGATTGACTCCAGGATTCCTTACACAAAACAGAGCAACATAAAGCCTAGCACACCCCTTATATACTTCCTCTCTAAGTTACTTATAAAATTTTAAGTAAATCCTAGGCAAGCAGTTGACTATACTTTTCGGTAAAACATGATAAATAATTCCACATGGTACAGATGCATTTGCTCTTTGATCATCTTGTTCCAAGGCTGCTTGAACCCTCTGAGCAAGCTCTGAGTACCTGGCTGAGACAGCTGAGCTCTTCACACATCTCCTCAATGCCAGGGTGGCTGTGGCCATCCAAGTCAGTAAATGCGGGGCTTGCCTCTTCATCCCCCCTAACGCTGCTCCTGTGCTCCAGGACCCATCTCCTGTGCTCTCTCAGCTGCCTGAGAAAGCCCCAGCCTCTGGGCTGTGTGGGGCTGAACGTTGTCCCAAGGGGCAGGGAGCACTCCCTGGCAATAGGCAGGCAGGTCTCAGCAGTCTGTGTACCTCTAGAACAGCATATGGAGATTTGTTGACACTTACAGATGCAAAGGGCCTCAGTTACAGTCCTTTGAAGAAGCTTTCTCTAAAATAAGAAAGTATACAGAATTCTCAACTCGTGGAAATCGCTGACAGCTTCGTTTTCAACCCAGCAGGAGTAAAAAAGAAGCTGACAACTTATTTTTTGCAGATTGTACTCACTCAAGACTATTTTTAGACTGTTTTCCTAGGTCAGGAAACCAGAACAGCATTAGGTTGCCCCTCTCATCTGTCTGAGCACTGGTGGTCCCCAGCCTCCCCTGACCCTCACTTACTGCAGCCCCCAGGGAGCCCAGCAAGGTGTCCTGTTTGTTTCTGTAAGTGGTATTCAGAGAATGCAACCAAAATAGTTGCAGTCATGCTAATGCCTATTAAATGACTGTTAATATAGGCTATTTATACACAGAGAATAACACAGATGTCCTTGACCTTCAACAATGCAGTTCAAACAATCCCTTGTATTTAAATAGATTTCTTATTAAAAGGTCATTCAACCCTATCTGGGCTGTTAAGATAAAAATTAACCTATGGAAAAGAAAGACTACTCAGAAAGCTATAAAAAGGCTCCTGCCCCTTCTGGGTTGCACGCCTCCCCTGTGGCTGCAGCATGGTGACTCACGCTTTTCTATGGAAAGGCAGTTGGTGTCCGAGACACAACCTCAGGCTGGAAAGCTGTTATGAGTAACTGGCTGACAGGCAGCACTTGCCTGCTTGCTGGGAGTGGTTTTAGCAAGTGGGCTGCAGCACTCACACAGTCCTCTGAGGCCTGTGGCCTGTGGGTGGGGACCAGGGTGTGGGGCAGTAGAAGGTCCAGCTCCCCAGCCACAGCCCTTGCTATTTTTAACGTCTCCTATCAGCGTCCTCTCCTCCTTTGAATAACCTGGATCTTAAATACCACTTTTCTCTTACAAGTCTGAAGAATTCTACAAGAGAGACTATGGATTAAATTGCTGCGACAGTAGTTTGAGGTTTTACGACATGGATAATAAGCCTGCCCAGATGGCTCACAGCCCTTGCACTGGCACAGGCTCAGGGAGCGTCTGCGAAGCCGTGGACACTAGGGCCCTGGCTGCTTCTCAGCACCGCCTGTGTGCCAGGGGTGTGGGTCTCCACGACACAGCAAGAGAGGGGGAGCTCTTATTCTGGGTCTCTGTATTTTCCAAACCAATTACCAAAAACAAACCACACACACGTATGCACACACACGCATGCACACATACGATCCTCGTTGGGGAAACAGGCAGCAGAAACCATCCTGGGTGAAAGTATGACACAGGGCTCCACAGGCCACTGCGGGGGTCATCTGAAACCTGAGCACAGCCAGCAGCTTATCTGTTCCTTTCCAGGAAGTAGCTCTGCATTTCATCAGGGCCTGCACGTAGGCCCTGCGCCCAAGCTGGGTGATAGGGGTAGGAGGTTTGTGGGGGTGGGAGGTTCCTGGGGGTGGGAACTTGGGTCCCTAGGATTGACCAAAAGTCCATGTTTAAGCACCTCTCTAGCTTTGCATAGAGCCTGGCACAGGTGCCAGCATTCCCCAAGGCTAACCTGAGCACTGGAGATTAGAATGTGCTAAGTTTACTGGGAAAGACAGAAAGCAAGCCCCTCAGACAGAATGTCACCTGAATGCCACACGGCATCATGCCCAGCCCTTCACAGCCCTGTCTACAATAGCCAGCACACGGAACTCTCAGAAGCACCAAAAAAGGATGCCATTGTTAAAATCCGTATTTAGGAAGGAAGGATTGGAGCTAAGGGCTTGAGAAGAGTACACATGGGTAAATTCTTATCTTCCATCCTTTATCCTCTATCTTCTTCCCCACAGAAACATGTGGCCCCACTGCAGGTGACCTAATCTTACATAGCTTCTGCATCATGCAACTTGTTCAGAAGAAAGAAAACAACCTCGTATCCTTTCCTTCAAGAAATGTTCCCTTGTGTGGCCTGGTCTTCTTGCAGCAGAAAATGGCAAAACAGTTTTGAGAGCATTGGAAAGAAGGAGTTCTCATTTTTCTGAGAATTCTGAGGGTCCAATACCAGAGGAGCAGGACATTGGTCATCTGAGAAAGCACACACAGTGATAGTGAGACTTAAATGATGACTTAGGTGAACAGAATGGTACTTTGTGAGAATTCACAGTTCCATGGCATTGGGAAAATGGTATATCTGGGCCAAACAAATTGACTCTGTTGGTGACAACAGCAATTATAATAGGCAAGAGCTGAGTGGTTTCCTGGGATGAACCAGCTATGCACTGGAGCTCTGGCCATGCTACGAGTTCAGAAGGAAACAAAAAAATTTACTCACAATCTAGACACAGAAATATGGATGGGCCAACCTTCTTGCATGGCCAGCTGGAATCAGAAGCTAAGTGCAGTGGATGCCCAGTCAGGGCCCAGGTGAGAATTGCCCATGACAGTTTACCCAGCCCATGCCTATGTACACACCAGTGTGGCTAGGCAGCAGAAGAAACAGGAGGCTGGGAGCTGCTGGATGCCAGAGCAGAGCAGGAAAAACAGAAGAATACAGTGCCCAGAGAACACCTGAGATCCAGGTCCATGGACTCCAGCAAGTTTTGCTCAAGCCAGCTTTGGGTTCCCTAAACCAGAAGAGGGTCAGATGCAAGTGTTGGCAGTGTCCTTACTCCTGGCTCCCAGGCAGCATATAAACTCTCAACTCTTCTGGCTGGTCTATGTCCTTGAGGTCAAGGAGGTGCAGCCCCTCAGTTCCTGCAAGACCTTTCCTCCCAGAAGGCCAGTCTACCCAGTCTACTGCATGTCAATTAGATATCAAACTCCTTGCCTTACACTTAATAGAAATCTAAGGGGGACTTAAGGAGGCTCTTCTCAGCCCATGACAACCCCCAGGATCCTTCACAACTGCATGAACATAGATGAACAGCACAATGGAGAAGACCCCAGCCAAGAGTTCCCTGTCATACTCTTTCATGGGCAAATTGTCAGCAGAAGCCTCCACAGGGAGATGGGTTAAGGCACTTGAGCCACTGGCTGGAAAATAGGGCCTCCAATGGATGTCTGAGTTCCCCTAGCCTGGTGAGCCCCTCCCCATTATGTGGAGGACAGTGAGCAGTGCCTGGTGTGCATGTCCCCGACACTGGCAGGTTCTCTCCCTCAGTGGCCACAGGCAGCTCAGCAGTATGGCGGCCACATCTGACCTCATGATCTAGACTCGGAGCTGGTACAGCTGCTGCAGCATGGGAAACTCCATGGGCAAGTGAGCTGGGACCGCACTACCTGTTTTATGATCTTAACTAAGTCCATCAGAGGCCTCACCGGAGATCTGAGTGGGAACCAAGTGAAGAGTGTGGCCCTCCTTCCTGGTGGTGAGCACAGGGCTGCAACTGCCACCGGGTGGAGCTGCTCTATGGGAACAGGCCTAGAGGACAGAGCCACAGGAGAATGCCCTTGATGGCTGTGTCCCTACAGCCAGGAAAGCCTGCTTCCACCATCCCAAGGATGGTGCTCCCAGTCTGCCATGTTTGCTGCGCCTGTCACTCACAGGAAAGAGTCCTAACGCATCCAGCATGTAAGACTGCTCTGCACTGCACCAGTGAGATTCAAATATCTATCCAAATGTACTATTTTCATTTATTCTTTTACTTATGTGCATTCAGTCACCATGTAACTTTCCACTGTGTAGACATATCAGTAGGGGCTGTAAAAAAACAAAAGAAAACAAAAATTACAACACTTTCAATAGCAAACTAGAATATGCAAAAGGTAAAGTCAATACACAGAAGAGTGCTTTCAAAAGAACCAAGTAGGTTTTGTTTCACCCAGTTGTTCCAAACAGTTCTTAATCATGTTAAGAAGGCAAAACCATACTGCTATTTTCAAAGCACTTTATTCTGAGGCAGTGCTTGGTTCTCCATCTTTGTAGGAGAATTATGTCACAGTGTTAATCATTTCCAGGATGCCTGAGCTGGGTAATGAGAAACTTCTTGTGCAAGCAGTCATTAATCAGGGTGCAGCATTGCGTAATGCGTCCTGAAGCACGTGTCCGGGATCTGAGTACACAGCCGCTTAGCACAGGCCAAGGTTTGTGCTTCCCACTGACCTTTTGCAAAGCAGAACTAGAGCCATGTGATGCCTGCTTCTCGCCAGTCCTGGGCCACTGCCAATCACCAGGTTAGATGACTTGAAGAAACAGAAATTTCGGTTCCTTCAGAGTTCTAGGAGGAAGATTGTTTGCCACCCTACTTTCTGGCACTACTGTGCTGGCTCTGCGGGCTCACTCCTTACTGTTATAAAGACCATCCTTTAGCACTGAAATCAATTGCACTGCTTAAGCGGTTCTTGGCATTTCTGTTAGAAACAACAGATACTGTCTCAGAGGAAGATTGCTTTTAAGAAAAGCATAAGGTTAAAGATGTTGTAGCTGAAGATACAGAAATCTCAATCCATCGTTTTGATGTTCTTGAGCAATAATGTTAGTGAGAAACTTACTTAATCGTACCAGTGTTGTCCAAAGAGAACACTTGCGAAACACTTAAGACGAGTATGCTGTAATTATTACATGAATAAGGAGCTTGTGTAGCATAAACCGTTCTTGTAACAGCAACACCAACTCTTGCTCTCCAGGAGAGACTGGTAATTAGCCGCGGTAACAATGGGCCCTGTGTTCACAGACCCAGGGAGGCAGCAGGAGGTGCAATGACTCACAGGGCCCTCTGCCTCCAGAGCAGTGGATGGAGGGGGCTTGATCTCAGTCACACCCTCACCTGTATGCTCTTCTCCTGGTCAAGAGCCAACAGGGCATTCCAGTAGCCAGCTAGAATATTCCAAAGATATGCTAGAAATAACATATAAACTTTCATTTTATTTTCACCTTTTTTAAAAGAAGAGATTTCTTGGTTTCCATCAGCAGCGAACTTTTACTGTATTTGAAATTCTGTCCAAGTCTGACAAGTTTAAATTAATAACCAGTGTCCTCATCACGTAAATGTGCAGCAGTGGAGCCTGGGTTTAACAGCCTGGCAGAAAATGTTTTTCTAAAACACGAAACACCAATAAATGCTGGAACAGCAACAGGAGCCTCTCAATGTTACCAACTTGAATGCTGTGCTCAAAGGCTGATTTGCTTTGATTTATGGCTGCAGCCACTGGGCTGTGTGAGCACAACTCACGAACCATGACCTCCCAACAGAGCCAGGGAGCCTGGCAAGGGCTGCGTACTTCAGGCTCCTGAGCTGTCCTCAGAGCAGACATTTATAAGACAATATGTAGTAATGCCTACACTTTGTCTGAAACTCAATTTTTCATATGAGAAAGTTTACAAAATACTTTAGGCTGTGATAATAACTCCACGAATGATAGCTGTGATCTGCCAGGAGACAGAAAGCCAGCTTGCACACTGTTTGTCAATGACTGCTGGTATGTATACATGGCTGCACTAGAGAAGAGCTGGGATGGGAGGAAATGCTGGTGTACAAGTACAGTGAAAGCCTCCAAAAATCTGGTTCTCCAGATAAGCAGTAAGGACACTGACAAAATTATCAACACATTTTGAGGACCACGGAAATTAGCTTGAAATAATCCAAGAAGTATTTATTCAAGAAAATAGTAGGATTGCAGTAGAACATGATGCAGTGTGGCATTTTAACAAAGATGTCAGTGGCCATGGAGAGTCAAGAATTATGAAACTGAATAAATAACAGCAACAACAAATAGCAACTATAGACCTGGGCTGAAGGAAGAGAGGACTAACATCCAGAGTTGCTGGATTATTTTAAAGAGCCAATTATTTAACAACACATTACTAGCTAGGCAAAACAACAACAACAACAACAAAAAACTGACTCATATAAAGGAAAGAATTACCACTGAAATTACTGAGAATGCCCAGATGTTGAAATTACTAAAATATTTTAGATAAACTATTCTAAATATTCTAAGAATTAAAAAGTAGTATGAGAATGATAACTGTTTAAACACATACCAATATAAGGAAATTGGAGAGAACATAAAAAAGAATCAAAGAACAATTCTATGATTGAGAACATAATAATTGTCATTAAAATTTTATTAGATAGTCTAAAAAGCAGACTGAATATGGCAGAGGAAAGAAAAAGTAAATTGGAAGACTTATAAGAAATGATCAAATCTGAAGAACAGAGAAAAAAGATCAAAGGGAAGTGAAGGTCTCAGGGACCTATGAAGCCCCAAGTAACTCACATGCACACAACGGGAGTCTGTGAGGGACAGGAGAAAGCAGCAGAAAGGCTACTTGAAAAGCAAACAGCCGAAGTTTCTAAACTGGACAGAAGACAAGAACTGACAAAATAAAAAAGCTCAGTGAAACAGGGCAGACTCGAGGAGAGTCATGCTGAGACGTGTTATAAATCTTCAAGACAGAGGATCTTGGAAATAGCAAGATTATGTGCAAGGGATTCCTAGTAAGTGTGGTGGCCAGTTTTTCATAAGAAACCACTCAGACCAAAAGGCTGTGGGTTGACCTATATCAACAGTTAGCAGAAACAGACTATCTACAAACTGTCCCCTATCTAGACAATTATCCTTCCAAAACAAAGGGAAAATTCAAACATTCCAAAACACAAAAACTGAGAATTCTCTCTATGGGACCTGTACCGAAGGGAAGAAACCAAAGGGAATCCTTCAAATTGAGATGAAAAGACACCAGGAAGTAACTCAAATTCACATCAAAGAATAAAAAGCACAAAGAAAGGTAACTGAACACATGGACAAGGTAAGTATATATTTCACTTGTAACTTGTTTTTCTTTATAAAGTAATTACTATAAAGCTATTCTGATGGCCCTATGATGCAAAAAGATGTAATCTGTATGGGAGAAGATCCAAAGCTCCATACAAGCAAAAATGTGCTCTGTTGAAGTTAATTTGACATCAGTATGAAATGGACTTTATAAGTCAAAAATTTAATTTATAACCAAAGACATGAGAAAACATTTAAATAGTGCATCAGAAAATACCTACTAAACACAAAGAAGACAGTGTTGGAAAAGAGAGCAGAAAAGGACATGACCTGACGACAGTGCACAGCAACTGGCACATATCAATCGAAAGACAGAATGGGTAAAATTAATAAATACCATACAACCAATGTTATACTGTCTATATGAGATATGCTTTAGAGGACACTAAATGTATGTTATGCCATAACAACTACAAACACATGTACATTTAAGAGCAAAGACGCAAAATGTATGAAGCAAAACCTAAGAGAATTAAAAGGGGAAATAATTAATGATTAATACTGAGTAATAAATGATACAACAGTTGCAGATTTCAATACTTCCATTTCAAAAGTAGATTTCAATACTTCCATTTCAAAAGTAGATAGAATATCTAGATAAAAGCTCAAAAAGGAAATAAAGAATAGACACCAATATAAATCAGTTGGACCTAACAGACTGAATACTCCATCTAGTAACAGCAGAATATACAATTCCTCCAAGAACCTTCCCCAATACAGACCCATACAATTAAAAAGACTGAATTCATTTTAAACATCTTCACCAAATGCAATGGAATTAAAATTGGTATCAATAAAAAAATTTGGAAACTCACAAGTATGTGATTAAAAAACACAATCCTAGAAACAAAAAGAGTTGAAGAAAAAGTCACAAGGGAAATTAAAAGATACTTCGTGATGAACAAAAGCCCCAGTGCTGGAGATCCCCAGGATCATCATTAGGTGTGGGGATTCTCTAGCACTCATAGGCCCCAGAATATGTTGTAGTCAAGATTTACAGGGGAACATATTTAATATAGGAAACATAATTTGTAGGACTGTTTTGTAATATTTCACCCAAGAGTCAAATGCAAAAGAGTGCAGGAGACCTGCCCATACACTAGAGACCCAAAGAATCCATCTGAAGGTCTAGATCCCATGGCAATGTCCTATGTAAGTCCACCTGAAGACCCAGAGTCCATGCAATGTCCTTCGTGAGTCCAGATGGAAGTCTAAAGCATGAGACAATGTCTCATGCAAGTCTGTATCAAGCCTCTGCACTGGGAAGGCTCAAAGGCCAGCAGTGAAAGCTAGAAAGTCTGCACCAGCAGGATGAAGGAACTACGCCAGCAAGTAGAGGGATCTGCGCTGGAGCCTGGAAATGATGCTCAAGGTAAGGACCAGAGTTCCCCTGAAAATAACTGCAGCTACTCTCAGCAACAGTGAGGACCCGAGCTCCTTCAGAGATAAGAACAGCTGAGTTCATATCAAGAAAATCAGCATGATAAGCTTCTACAGAATCAACAGCACACCATCTTCCCCTCCAGTTCTGCTATTATGCTGCTGGCACCAATCCTTGGGTGGGCCTTCCACAAGCAGTATCACATTGATTCAGTTCAGCTGGGTGTTACAAATTGGCCATTAGTTACTCACCAGAGCAAGTGATCACACTCAAGGATGTCAAGCACAAGCAGCAAAGGGGAACAGTGTGGAGCAAAGATCAAGGAAGACCAACTGCCTCCAAGAATCTTCTCCCAGTGGGTCACACAGGATGCATTCATTCCCCTGGCAATGGGCTCTAAGAACATTAGTGAAGTGACACCACATCTCATTAGAGACTAGGAGCCTATGGGGTTTTTGCTGGAGGCCTGCCACATGGTGTGTTCTACCAGACAAATACCCAAGTTCCATATTCCCAAAAGGAAAGCAGATATTTAGCATAAACTATATTGCTCATACAAACAGTTCAGGATGACTCTCATTAGAATGGGAATAGTGCAAACTTCCCAAAACCTAACTTCACAAATGATAGCCAAGACTTAACCTTACAATCAGTCCTTTCCAAGGACACCAGCTCAGACTTGCTATGTTAACTCTTCTCTGTAAAACAGACTAAAAAAGTGTGGGATGCTGATAAAGCACTACTTAGAGGGAAAGGAATAGATGCAGATGACTACATTTAAAGGAAGAAACATCATATAGCAATAACAATATTCTATGTTGCAAATTAGAAAAGTAAAAGCAAACTATCCTTATGCAAACAAAAATATACCTATAATAAAGACTACAATGGAAGTAAATGGAGTAAGGTATGGTAAAATGAAAAATCAATGAAATATTTTTTTAAAAAGATTAGTAAAACTTATAAACCTAATTAGACTGAATGAGAGAAAAAAAGGACTGCAGTGCTTACATCAAGAATAAAAGGGATCATGCCAGCCACATAGCTCAGCGGATTAAAGCACTTGCTTAGGCAAATGCAGGGGTCAGAGGCCTGATCCCAGGACTGCCATGCTGGCCCCACCCCCAGGGTGCACTGAGACAGCAATTAAGACTGGTCATGGTGGCGTGTGCCTATAATCCCAACACTTGGGAAGCTGAAAACAAGAGAATCACTACAAGTCAGATCTGTGTAGTGAGACCTTGTAGACCCTGTAGGCCCTGCACTAAATAAAAATAAATAAATAAAAGGGTTCATGTCAAAATACAAAAAAGAAACTATGAAAACTTGTAAGGGAACTTAGATGAGCAGATCAGTGGTAGGGAACCTATGGTGAATGTGCCATAGTGACACATAGACCTTTTCTGTCAACAGGAAAACCAAGCATCACCCCAGCAGCTGAGTATTCAGGGTTAAATGCAGTATTGATGTTTTACGATAAATACATGGGTTTTGGGTTGCAGATTGGGCATTCAGTCACTAAAAGGCTCACCATCACTGACTTTGATAAAAAAGGAATATTCCTAAAAAGTACATGAACTAGTGAAACTAATTCAAAAGGGAATAAAAAATTTGCATGAAGCTGTAATGAGAAGCTGAGTTAGTAATCAAAGCATTTCTAACAAAGACAAGAACAAGTCCAGATGGTTTCCAGATGACTTTTTCATCCAAATGCTTAAAGTACAATTAGCATGAATCCCCTCCAAATGATTCTAGAAATAGAGAAGGGAACACTTCCTATATCACTCTAAGAGGCCAGTATTACCAATCTCTAAATCAATCAAAGACATCACAAGATACTACAGACTAAAATTCCTTATGAGCACAGATCCCCAACATCTTGAACAAAACGGCAGCAAACCACATCAAACAAAAGGGCACACACCATGATCAAGAAATTTATCCCAAGAATGCAAGTTGCAGTTGGTTCAATATCTCTTTGTAACAGCCATATTAGTGAATAAAGCAAGTACTACACAATTGCAAAATCCAGCACCTATATATATGACAAAAAACTCAGTAAGCTAGGAAAAGAGGACTTTTTAAATTTGATAGAGAGCACCTACATAATACACATGGCCAATATCATTCATGATTAGAACAGACTGAAAGTTTTACCCTTAAAAAATCAGGAATAAAATGTGATAACCAGTCTTGCCACTTCTACTCAACATTGTTCTGAGGACTTTTGCCAGGAAAACAACACAAGAAAAGACATAAAAGGGGTCAAAATTGGAAAGAAAAAATACAACTCCCTTTGCAGATGACATGAAACTGTATGTAGAAAATCCTAAAAAACTAGAACTAATAAATTAGCCCACAATAAAGACATTCTAATTATACTAGATATCAAGATATAAAAATCAAATGCAAATTTGTAAACTAGTAATGAAAATAATCCAAAAAAATTAAGAAAACTATTTTCTTTACATGACCATCAAACAAGAGTAAGACACACCTGTAATCCCAGCAATTGGGATGACTAGGCAGGAGGACTGTTAGGAGTCTGAGACCAGCCTGGCTACATATAGTGAGTTGTCAGCCCAAAATATATAGAGATCCTGTCTTAAAAAGAGAACAGAATTTTTAAAACTCTAATGAAATAAGTTAAAGGCATACATGGGAAACTACAAAGTACATGTGAAAGAATTTAAAGTCCCATATCAGAAAAAGTCCCATATTTATCAGTTGCCTCTGACCATATGAGGCTTTGTGGGGATATCTAAATATAAAGTAATCATTCCTAAGTTGATCTACAGATTTAACCAATGTCTTTCAAAGGCCTAGAAAACCCTACCTGCCTTTTGCAAAGGAGCAGATAATGACAAACTGATCATACAACTCATATAGAAATGCAGTAGAACAAGAATGCAAAAAAAAAAAAAAAAAATCTTGAAATGGCTCAAAGATTTATACTTCCTAATTTTTAAACTTAAAGCTATAGTAATTAAGACAGTCTCGTGCTGGCATAAGGTCAGGCATAATACACAGTGGAGCAGAACTGCAAGCTTGGAAATAAACCTGTATGTTTATGGATAATTGAATCTTGATAAAGATACCAATAGGAAATAAACTGTCTTCTGAACACAGGGTGCTGGGACCCCTGGATACCAACATGCACAAGAATGCATGTTATGTAAATGTTATGTGAATCCCTACATATAACATTAACCTGAGACTGATATAGAAAAAACCTAAATACAAAAACTAAAATTATAAAAACTTACAAACAACAATATAAATTTTTAAACTGGATTAGGCAGTGGCTTCATAAATATATCAAAAGTATAAATAACAAAATAATATAAAACCAGATTTCACCAAAGTGTGGTAGTGCATATCTATAAACCCAGCAGTCCTGGGGGGCAGAGACAGGAAAATCTGAACTGCAATTTGGTCGGGACAGCTTAGTGACTTATTAAAGCCTTGCTTCAGATAAAAAATAAAAACCTTGGGGATGGGCTCAGGGCAAAAGCTGTGGGTTCAAACCTTAGTAGCACTAAATAAGTAAATAAAAATATAATAAAAAGGGGATGGAGAGATGGCTCAGTGGAATAAGTGCTTTCCTGGCAAGCGCAAGGGCCTGAGTTCAATCCCAGGTTCTGAAAAAAAAAAATTCTTCAAGGTCATGGATAAGAACATGAAAAGATGCATTTAGAATGTGAGAAAAAGGTTTGCAAATTCTATGTCCAATAAAGGTCTTATGTTTGGACTACAGTAAAGAATATTAAACTTAGTAATAAAATGTCAACACAAAAATAGGCAAAGAGCTTGAAAATATATTCATCCAGAGGATATGCAAATGACCAATATGCACCTGAACATCTGTTCCATATCATAGGTCATCACAGAGAACAGCAAAGCAAAAGCACAGTGGGATACCACTTCTCCCTCACTTAGGATGGATACATTGGAAATGTAAGTTACTAACAAGTGCAGACAAGATGGGAAGAAACTGAAACTTTCAGACATTGCTGGAGGGCTGTAAAACAGTGCAGATGGCTTGTCTGCTCAAGAAGTCAAACACAAAGCTGTCATATACTCCAGTCATTCCACTTTTAAACATACTCAAAAGAAAAGATAACATATTGACACAGGTACTCACATACACATTTATGGCATTATTTATAACAGCCAATAAATGTGAACAACCCATATGTTTATCAGTTGGTGAGTGAATAAATGTGGTTTGTACAAGCAATAAAGTATTTTCAGCCATAAGAAATACTGATATATGCTATGCCACTGATAAAGTTGAAAAACTATGTTCAACTTAAAAATTGTAGGGGGCTTGTGGGTTAGCTCAATTGTTTAAGCACAGGCCTGGGCAAACCCGGTCAGGCCCAGGAGACTGCAGTTTGATCCCTAGCACCAAGTTCCTTAAGGCAGGCTGAGCCAGCACAAAAACAAACAAACAAAAAAATCCTTCTCAGTTTAAAAATTTTACACAAAATGCTATGCAGTGCATAACTTCACTTATATAAAATGAAAATAGGCAAATCCATAGTCAGATTAATGATTGTTGGGAGTGTGGCAATGAGTAGCGACTTAATGAAAAGATTGTAATTAGTGGTCATGGTGTACAACTCTAAGTATAACAAAAACACACTGGGGGACAGGGAGATGGCTTAGTGGAATAAGTGCTTCCCTGGCAAGCGCAAGGGCCTGAGTTCAATCCCTAGTTCCGCAAAACAAAACAACACTGAGTTACACACTTAAAGAGAGACTTTTATGTTACATAAATTATGTCTATGAACAGAAAGAGAGAGGGAGAGATAAAGAAAGGAAAAATCACCCAGGTGGCTTTTTCTCAACCCTGACATCAAGGATACAAGGCTAGAATAGTTCTCAAGTTTTGAAAATGATCCCAAGAACACATAGCAATGATGCCTGGTCCAGGTGCCCAGAACTCTGGGATTCCTGCTCCTGGTTGGATGAACAGACAAGGTGAGTGTGTTTTACACACGTGGCCTCCATGCATACCTACTGAAGATCGAGAGGAGCAGGGCTGGGCCACTGCCGAGATCTGGTTCTGCTTCTTGGTACCTTAACCCTGCTTTCAAAGATTTACCCCTGGAGGAAATGAGTCATAATTTATTTTATTTTATTTAATTTATTAATTTATTTTTTGTGCCCGAGTCATAATTTAAAATGTAAACTCAGGAGGTTGTTTTAGAAATTCAATGTACAACATCTTCATACCTACACATGTAAACATTTAACATAAATGAAACAGAGTATGTATAAACTGCAAATCATGTTAACTGCATGGGCTTAGGGTATTGAGTCTCCCAGGCCTTCCTGAGCCTAGGCTGAAGCAGGCTCCTGGGAGATCACACACCTAACCCATCTCAGGAGAGCCTGGCCAGGACAGGCACCCTGTGGGTCTTTTCAGCAGAGTGGACATCTCACATCACACATTCCCAGAGGAAAAGAAAGTAACTTTTCAGTGGTCTCCACATGCCTGCACTGGTGTTGAACAAACAATTACTGGAGTCACTGACCGGTATTAAAATTAGTCACACCTCTCCGGTAATTAGAATACTTTCTGCCAAGTCAAATGCTGCTGCTATTTCCTGTTTCTTGGGCACATCACTCATATCTTGTGCTTGTATTTTTAAAGCTCTCAAATTATAGCCACTTGCAAGCAACTTAAAGGGTTCATAAAAGGTGTTTTAGAAAAGTGTTAATCAGCAATTCAAAAGAAATGTGACTGGATGCAAGAGAGGCTCTTAAGAGCTGGAACTTATCTCACTTGCCAAATACTGCACTTCCTGTGAACAGTACAAAAGCTTCATTCAGCTCTGTGCAGAGGCTGAAAGTGAAAGTGACTAAGACCAGTTCTGAAAAGGTCAGGAAAGTGCACTCACCAATTTTTAAATTCTCTGTAACCTTCCCCTGTGAACATCACCACTGAAAGTACATAGCTCCAAGCTGCGACTTGATGACACAGTGACTTCACTGCTGCTCTCTGAAGGTTCCAGTATATGAGACTGCATTGGGAAAACACTAAATTATCAGCCTTTTAAATGTTTTAGGGGCCCCAGCCTCTGAGAGGCATAGCAGGGGCACCAGCTCAGAACAGACCAAGATCTAGGCAGGAAACCAACCGCTTTCTGCCTCGCCAGGCTGACTGCGCTGGCTTCTATCTATCACCTTCTTTCTGATGGGGGACACAGCAGGGCATACCTGGGAAACCCAGCAGAATGATGATCAAATAGTTTTTTCCAGGGCAATCTACCATTCAAACCCCCAAATGTGGTCACCTAGGTATAATGAAAGAACAGAAACTCTTTAAACTGTGGGTTATCCTGAGGACCATGACAACTAGCCAGTTCTCAGGCAAGGGCCTATTTTCTTTACCTTTGGGCCCAGCCCACCATATACTGGCGCTTATGGCAAAGGCCATCAATTAGATCCAGTAAGTCACAGCTGCACTTCACAGGAGACCTGTCCTGACTTCAGCTCCTCGGAATTCCCCAGTAGTGGCCTGCCCCAAGACAGCTACTTTATGCACTGGCATCCAGAGGAGTCTCAAGACCTGGGACCACGTCAAGTACCTTCACCGCTTCCTTTTAATCTTCATCTGTTCATCTCTGGATTTGTGTATGGGCAGGAGGGAAGGGTGATTTTGTGGCTTCCTCCTGCTCTGTGAAAGCTCTTGAGATTGCAGATTTGGGCTGCAGTTCCACTGAGTAGCCACATTTCCCAGGACTTCTCTTTTCCAAGGTGAACACCCAGGTTCTTAGACATATCTTCCAACTGACCATGGATGTGAAATCTATCTCCTTGTCACAGTGGGACTCTTCTAAAATACAAAGCAATAAAATGCTGTCTACAGACCACATCCAATCTGTGTGTCTGCGCTGGCCATGAACTACTGAGTTACTTTCATGTGATGATCCTCGTGGGCATGGTCTCACTGAGAAACTTGCCCTATAGCAAAACAGACTGTATCTATGACCACCCAAACCATGGGTGACACTGAGAACTAAACACAAGACTTGGGCCAGGGATACAGCTCGGCGATATAAACACCTGCCTGGTAAGCACAAGGTCCTGAGTTCAATCTGGTACAAAACCAAAACCAAAACCAAACAAACAAAAAATCCCCAAAATTACAACAACTGCAAGTCCAACTGTTTTTGGGTTGGAGGTCTTCTGCAGGTTCTCAATGTCCAAAACAAAGAACTGAGTGGGACACCTAAAAGGAACAGCAAGAATAAAAGTTTTTTCACAAATGAAAGTACACTCCACAGTGTTGGTGTGGGTTAATGAGAAGAGCTCATGACCCCATATCAGTTTGGTGTTGAGGGCTTTGAGAACAAGAGTTTAGGAGGGGGACTGAGGGGCTGTGAGACAGCAGTGAGGGTGTGGCAAAGCTGGCTGGGAAATGACTGGAACCTGTCAATTACAAGATCCCAGGTTAGTGCCAAATAATTCCCAGGCCCCTTTCTGTGGAACGTTTCGTGGGCTCCCATGTAATGTGGACATAAAGGACCCAGACACCACAAGGAGCCCCATAACTTCTCATGGTATCCCATTTTAGATCTCCTAGGTACAGAGTGCATTTTATTTTGTATTTTTCCTTTTCTTTCTGTTTAGCCCAAATTTGCTCTGCAGAGCTAGTTCTTCCCTTACTCCACCCCTCTTTCAAAATAAACTTCTGACACCATTTTTGGCTTGTCTCAGCCAGTTCTTCACTTTTGGCAAAAAGAACATGGAAGACTTTGATCTGGCAAGCCTCTTCTAAGGGACTACCTAATGACCACTAGTCTGAGACCTTTTGCCCTTGTGAATAACAGGCTTTGCTGTGCACCTCTACTGGCCAATGGTGGATTACTGGGTGGTGGCATTAAAGCAGCAGAGTCAATGAAATGGTAATTAGGGATGGGGTCAGCCAAGGGTTGCTGAAGACCACTTAGTGCATGCCTAGACTTACTGTGTACAAGCTGTGTTAGCTGGTTACTTTTTCCCATAAATTTTTTTTTTTTTTTTTTTTTTTTATCTTTCACATAATTTTATTTTCTCCCTTCAACCATAATAATATGATATCCAAACTTTGTCTTAATTGGTGGGTCTGTAAACACAGGCTTATCCATTCCACTCACAGGCAAGGCAAATGCTGCTTCTTGAAATGGCCCTACCATGGAGCCTCTGGTCATCCAACCCAAGTCACCCCCTTGCCTGGCTTTATCTTTGCTATACTGTGTGGCCACTTCATTGAATCTCATCCCAGACTTTAACTTTTCCATGGCTTCCATAATTTTGCTGTTTTTCATATAGAATGTGTCGGACCTTTACTGCATTGCCACCACCTTTGGGGCCCTGAGCTTTCTTGTCAGCACCATCACTCCTTGAGGTTGCTCCCCCTTTCCCCCCTTTTCCAGAACCACTTTTTCCTTTGGGCGGCATCTTCGGAATCTGCTGTTGAACGTAGCAGCCTCCCATAAAATTTAGAAGGGATATTCTGGTCCTACACTAATGTTTAACTCAAAAGGTAGAATCAGCCCAGAAAACAGGTTCAAAGCAGGCCCTTCCTTCTTCCTACAACTATTCTCTGGCTCCCTCCTGGCTCTTGACCTGGAGACACACTTCTGACTATTCCCCAAGGTACACAGGATGGTCACTGAGTTCATCCTGGCTCCTTCTTGAGAAATACTGCTATCCAACTACAATATGTATACCCTAGTGGTAAGTTTTGGGACACAGTGAAATGCAAGGCATTAAATGATCACCATGGCATGTTGCTAATGCATCCCTCATGCCCATCAAGACTGTAGGGTGAGCTTCATGGTGTCACCACTGAACACTGGGCCCCTAATCACAGAAGGCCCAGTGTGAATCTTGCACTCTGCCTGTTTCTTAAGTTAGAAAAACTGGCAAAGCTCTCTTTTAAGTCTAAGGAGAAAACACATGCAGAGCCTCATATAGTGTTAAGCGGTCCTAGTTCCAGTTGCTACCCTATCTGCCTGTGTTACCAGATCATTTGATAAGCACACTTTCTTTATCTCTCTGAGTGAGGAGATAATCACTGACCAACCCAGGTCAAAGGATGCTGGCTCACAGAATCACATGATCACAGCCTCTGGTGATGTCCCTGTTTCACTGTTTTCCAGATTAACAGTGATGAAAGTCAAAAACTGGGTTCAATTCCTGACTCCTCCCATCCCTACTATGGAGCTCAAGCAACCGAGCTGTTTATGCCCCACCCCCCCACTCATAGCTTGTGAAGCGTGACACAGTAGGTATCTTTTCAGGGAGGTTGTGGATAGTAAGTAAAAATCCCTACAAAGCTCCTGGTAGGTGAGAAGAACTTCACAATTCAGTCACTATGGTCACAAGATCCATTCCCCATTCACTCAGCTCATTCACAGGTTATGTTCAGTAAACTTGTCAAAAGGCCCCTTAAAAATACATAATACTGTGTTTTCTTATGTTCAAGCATACAGGGCTTAAATATAGAACCTCATGTATGCTAAGGACATGCTCCACCAGTCACACTCCCAGTTGAACATTCCTCTATGTCAACACCTTCAAGGAAACCAACATGTAGAGCACTGCCTTCATGCCACCCACAAAAGGGCCACCTCCTGAAAGCACCTACCACCGACTGAGAAAGGGCCACTTCCCAGGAGCCCCCAGAAGTGCCTGCTGTGTTGATATATGGACAAACACCCAGGCTGGTCCTGGTCACGGCATGTCTTTTGCACCTAATTTCCCTCACTAGGAACTCAGTTCTCTTGTGCTGCCCTGAGAATTATATTAAGAGAGCAAACATTGCCTAACAAGACACTTCAGGGTAGGTAGTATGTCTCCAAGGGACAGCTCAGGTGTTGAGGTTCCCAGAGAGGTCTATGAAAATTCAAGACACTCACACCAGTTTTTGTTTTTTGGTCTGAAACACACCCCTGCCAATTACCCCAATCACAAGCTGTGTCCAGTTTCACTTATGTAAAGAAATGATTAATAATCAAAATGTTCTTTTCTTTTGTGACATATATAGCACATATATGGTTACTCTTTAATAATCTATGAGAAAAACAATCTCTGTTGCTACTAGTAAAGCACAACAAACACTGACCTATGTATCAGTTAATATTTAACTAGGTTGGTAGACAAATAATGATCAGATTATTAAAGATAATAATTTCCCTCACTAGGAACTCAGTTCTCTTGTGAATTATATTAGAGAGCAAACATTGCCTAACAAGACATTTCAGGGTAGGTAGTATGTCTACTGCCAGGATCTTTGGATCTCAAATTGGAGTAAATACAGGGAGGATCAATAGGTGGAAACTGGCCAGCAGCCAGCCAGCACCAAGCTGGTGTAAAACCCTGCCTTTTCTCTTAAGTGTCCTACTCAAGAATCAATAATCTACTACCCAGACGCATAAAAGCATCTTCCTACATGCCGATGGAAAAGCAATGCTCTGGGCAGGCCAATGTGAGCACTACAAGGGGAAAGAAGAGTACACTTAACTGATGGAAATCCAGATCCCTTAGTACAGGAAACACACTTGAAATGATGCTTTAAATCACAGAAACAAACCACAGAAGAGTTGTCTTCTCTTGGTTTCCAGAATTCTCTTTCCTTCAATTGCAATCATCTGGAGACTTCATTTTACTTTTGTAGGTAAATTATAAAATATCAAGTGCTGAATTAGAGCCACTAGATCTCATGATTGGGCTGGGGAAATAGCTCAGTGGAGTATGCACTTGCCTGGCAAGCACAAGTTCCTGAGTTCAATCCCTGGTACCACCAAAAAACAAAACAAAACAAAAACTTATACCTTAGATCTCATGATTTAAGTGAAATACAGTTCTTCTCCATCTTGCTTTTACCCCTTGAATTATGATTGTGCTTGATTCAACCCCCTCCTTTTCTGAACCTTACTAAACTACTCTGAATACACATGTACACCCACCACACCCACGACCTCATCGTATCCTCAGCTCTAGGACTGACACAGCTCAGAGGAAGGGCCACACTCCCGTGGAGCAGCTCTGCCTTCTCTGGAACCCCTGGGCTTGAGCTGCACATCAGAAACTTGTGTCAATAAGCTTTCTGAAAAAACCATTCTGCAAAAACAAAACCACTTTCCTCTTGCTACATAAAGCCTGCAATACCAGATGTTATCACTGGACTGTGTTTTCATGCTCATTTCCATGGCTTAACCAGAACTTGTTAGGATGTTTACAGTGGTCAGCCAAGCAACACTAGATTGGCCTGTAAATCAAATGAGGAGTCATTCAATGCTTGCTCAATAACCTTTTTCCCACTAACCTGATTATGTACTATTGAGTTAAAATGGACATGTCATTTCACATGTCATAGATGGGACAATTTGACCCTGGAATTTTTACAGGTATATCAAAGCAAGGGCCACCTCATTATTTGCAAATCACGCACAAAATAAATAGCTCAGCAACTTCATCAGTAAACAAACATGCACACCATCAGATAGAATGACTAGATAGCTCAAAGTGAATTTTAATAAGCTCCTTTTATATTATGATCAGCTAAGCTTTCATCATAAATCTACAGTCTCAGCACCTAAGGTGATAAGCAAATAGTCCACTCCTTGGTGTGCATACCTCAGGAAAGTGAGGTAAAAATAGTGCATACCCATCTCTATCAGGAGAAACAGCAGCTGGCCAGTCTACTTTTGCCTCTTTCAAGAATTTCAGAATTGCAAAAGTTGAACTTCCCAAGTTAAATGCTAAAAACCTCAAGATATTAAGAATTAAGTGCATGCTTTCAAAACAGCAATGAAGGCTAGGAAATGAAAATGTAAATACACAGTGGAGGAAAAAGGTCCACCTGGGATGCATCTGGACTACAGAAGGGTCTCTTTATTGAGACATACCAAGGGCAGGTTTTGCCCCTAGCATGTCTGTGCTGGGACCTGGGTACCACTGCAGAGGGCTGTATGGCTTCATAAAGTAATACAAAGAAATGCAACCTCAGATTAACTCCAATTCCCACACATTTCGTGTCTGTGCAACCCACATCCTGTGCGCCTGGCTACATATGTTCAAGTCTCCAGGATACTCCTATGATTTGCCCTGCTACAGAAAGGCAGACACCTGTGTCTACTGGAGGGAAAAAAGGGGGCTGCTGTGCTTACTTTGTAAGACAGGAAGCAGAGAACCCCCTACTACTCCATGCCACCTTAGGTCCAGCAGAAGGCATGGTATTCTTTTCTTCCTGTCAGCTGGCGAGGATTCTCTATGCCAGCAGGCCAGACCATGCGTTGGGAGGGGGTCTTAACAGTCGACTGCAAGACCCTGTGGGTATCTCTAGATCTTAGGCTAGTTTCTAACTGGATTAACTCTACACCAACACTGTGTGCCAGGACATGAGGAAACTCCTGATGTAATCACAGTGGAAAGTTTCTTCCAGAAGCCAATATGCAGTAATTTACTTAGCTAAAAGAGGATGAGGTGAGAGGAAAGTTTCCAAGATGTTTTTAAAATTAATTTTATTTATATTAGGTAGTTTTCCCAGAATATTTTATGAATTAATTTTTATGTGTATACATGTGTGTTCATATTTAATAAGATCAGAATTTTATTTGGTAAAACATCACATTTTTGGTGTACAGAAATAATTTTATTTCCTTTACACAGCACAGTAGACATATTTGTATTATTCCCTAGAGTGTGCAATATATAAATTATTCACATTAAAAATTAAGAGCAGAAAGCTTCATATGCAGGAAATATTTACAAATGTATACCTAATTTTAATCTGTTTTTGATAGTATGCACTACTAGCTTTATACATCTGGATGAACAGACATGTGCACGTCGGCATGAAGAGGGCTTGGCTCCAGGTACTTTTTTCACACAAACTGTGAGTATCTCACTCTTCACTTTGGTCAGAGATCTCACATGTTGAGGCAAAAAGCAGGTGAGAAAGACACTTCCAGAAGTACACTTACTACAGTGGCCCATAAGAATTTCTGTTGCTTCTATTCTCCTTTATAGCGAGGAGGCCTCTTCTCTTTAAAAGCAAGAAGACCTTCCAGTCTGTCTTTTGTTGGAATGGTCTAAGAAAAACAAAATATTATATTCTAAAAATTAAAAATACAGCAATAAAAATCTGTCAAAGATTATCTAAGAAGACTCATCAGCTGTTCATTCTGAAATCTCAAAATCTGTCATTTGAGTAATTCTCCTTATTATCTGACCAAATTCATTATCCTTACTCCAAATACAGTTTTTAATTGAAATAATACTTTTAAAAAATTAATATTCTGTATCAGTGTGGTATACCTGTGTTGGTGTGGTAATGTGATGAAACAAATGATACACTTTGTTAAAAAGTCCAGCTTCTATTAAAGTTAGCTAGTGTTCACTGTATGAGTTTTGACAAATGCATGGCAGTATTACTTAGAACAACTTGCTCGTTCTGGACCGGTCTCTCAAAATCCTCCACTTTCCCTTTTTAGAATACCACTAATTGGAATCAGTTTGTGGCTGTCTTAAACTGAACAATCCTTAGCAATATGTATTACAGGTTGCTTCATGTCAGGCTACAGGACAGTAACTGATGGCTGATAATATTCCACTGACAGGTTTACCACAATTTATCCATTCACCTGAAGAAGAACATTTGATTGATTCCAGGTTTTAGAAATTACGAGTAAAGCTTGACTTCCAGGGGTTTTTGTGAGTCTGCATATTCAACTTATTTGGATTAAAGCCAAAAAGTATCATTTTGGGGACATATGCTGAAAGTAGGTTTAGTTTTACTAGAAACTGCTAAACTGTCTTGCAAAGTAGTTCAAAGCATTTTATATTCCTGTTAGCAGTAAAGCAAGAGATGCTATAGCTCTGCACCCTCATAAGCACTTGATGTTTTCAGTGTTTTGGATTTTTGTCATTGTGTTTAACTTTCAAATGTTGAATTTTCAAATTCCAGTAGGTTGGGAGTATAAATCTTCTTATATGTCAATAGATGCAATTTGTTATTATTTCATTAAGGGTTTTGGGGTCCACACTCAGGAGACATTTGTTTTTAATTTTCCTTTCCAGTAATATCTTCCTCTGGTTTAGGTATCAAGACAATGCTGGCCATATAGAGTAAGTCAGTAGTTTACTTTCTGCATGTTCTTTTCAGAAAAGATTATGGAGATGTGGCTATTTTTCTTTAAATGGTTGATCAGATGTGCTTTAAGAACATGTTCATGTGTGTTTTGTTTGAGTCTGAGATTGTTTGTAACTTAATTGTAAGTTATAACTTATAATTTATAACTTAATTCAGTCATGGCATTTACATATCAACGAGAGGTGACATACATATGCAAAATGCACACAGAGTAACATTCCAGATACTTCTACTAATTTATGGTAATGCTTTTTTTTTTTTGGTAATGCTTAAGTAGGGTCTGATGTAGTTTCCATTCTCAGGAAAGTACAACAAACTCTTTAGCAATTATACATCTTCTGAGAATGTGAGGGGCATTTTCTTTTTGAACAGAAAGAAATCTGTATATAAAAGAAAATGATCACTTCACTAGTGAACTTTTAATGGTCAGGACAGAAGGCTCAGGACTTTAGAAAAATCCAGAGAGTCTGAAGCACCTGCATGGTGGCTCCACCTGCGTGAGGAACCACATGCACACCCCTAAGTGATAACATAACATGACACAGGCAGCTATAGCATAAATAGTACTTAGGCACTCTGACTTTTCTAAATTAGGCTCATTAATGTGTGGGACAGTATTAGTCATAAGAAGTGTCAACAGTCAAGTCTAACACCAATCCACTTGTATGGCTTTCAGATGGGATGATGGTAATCTTGCTCAGTGATACATAATTTACTTGAATTACACAGAAGGTATAGGATTTGGAAGGTGTATCCTCACTGATTCTGTGATCGTATGACATACCTGAGCATAACAAGCTTCTTCTATTGCTAATCCTGTTACCAAGTCAACCTGAAAATAAAAATTCATTTCAGCAGAAGTAACTTTTTAAAGGAAAGTATATACAATAGAAATTGAGGATGAACAGTCAGTCCTATTCCAAAAGAACTTCTTCAGTACAGTGATCAGAAGTATGCACAGCTATAAGACCAAAACCAGCCTTCCTGGGCTCCTTCTTTGACCCTATTCCTTGGGCACTGTGTAACTGGGGCAAGCTACTTGACCTCTAAGGCATGTCTGAACAATTACTTAACTTCACTAATCACTGAATGGGGTGGGGGACATCATGTGGACTAAAGGAGTTAACAACAGGTACACATAAAGCCGGCAGATAGTAAAGGCTATAAAGTGTTGCTGCTAATACTGTTACTTCTGCAAAACGGTTGAAATAAACCAATCAAAAATTTGCAAACTTATAATAATATATTATAGCTAACAAATTCAATTTCATTTTATGGGTATATAGTCAAGAATGATACAGAGACTTGTATGTCTTCAAAGAGGAAAAAAACTTTCTTAAAAGTTCCCTCATTTGGGGCAGGGGAGATGGCTCAGGAGAATAAGCATTTCCCTGGTAAGAGCAATGGCCTGAGTTCAATCCCTGGTTCCACCAAAAAAAAAAAAAAAAAAAAAAAAGTTCCCTCATTTGACAAAACATAACAGTTGCCCTCAGAGACTCAATTAAAGGAGTGCCTATGCTGCCCTAGCCTCAGCCCCTACTCTCTAGAGGACCATGGGATACCCTGCAGATTCACTTAGTTTGTGCTTTTCCCATAAAAGTCACCAAGAAGTTAAAGGAGAAGCGAGCAGGACACAGCCTGTAACTAGCATTTTCCCTGGCATGGTTTTGTAATGTAACATTAACACTGAGAGTACGTGTGACACGTATGTTTATGGATGGATGTATATATGTATATTTTCTTGAAAACAATGAATCCATCTTAATGGCAAAGATAACAAACATGTCATAAGCTGCAGGGCACTGATGAGATTATAAAATCTGTGATTATGATACTGAATTAGCAATAATCAATAAGCAGAATGAAATTAATGATATAGCTGAAAAGAATCTCAGGAGCTTTCAATAATAACTGTATTCAAATACCTATATTTTAGAACATTAAAAATAAGGCAGGAGTCCAAACACGGTGTGTTTAGATTAAATTTCTACTACATTCTAATAACAAACTCAAGCATTAAGGAACTTACCTCCATCCCTTGATTAATTGCTAATTTTGCCACTCTCATTGCAACAGGTCCCTAAAATTCAAATTAAAGAAACAAACTTTAGGTTGCTGTAAGTTGTCCATCTCAGTACAATTCCACTTCCCACAGTGGAATCCATGGCACAGCCAACAATGAGTGTGAGATACTATATGGAAAAATCCCTGCTCTAGCTCTGCATGGTCTCAAACTGCAACAGTAACAGCTGAGTTCCATAGTGAGCTTTAGATGGCATGGCACTGTTATGCAGCAAAGTCTAGAGCTCCATACTCTAAAGTATGGAGTGGTGCAAGTATTACAAAATTTAATGTAAGAGCTACATTTTCTAAACTAAAACCTCAACATTCAGGTTTAAATGCAGTGTTAGCATTCTACGATGAGTAAATGGGTTCTGAGTTATTGTCAATCCTCTAGAGGAGGGTTACCCTCACTGCTTCTAGAGCCTAGAGGCAGCAGATTGCCTGAGCAGGTGAAAGCCTAGCACTCTACTAAACCTCCCTCAGAGCTAGGGTGGGAAGGACAGGAAGTCTCTGGCTCAGTACCACTAAGAAGTGGTTATGATCAGAAGGGACTGTTGCCATTAACTACAACTGCAGGTGGTGGGGTTCAGAACCGCCCATGTCAGAGCCGACTATATCTCTGTTCCCTTGGCAAAAGTAACTAGGATCTTAATAGTAAGCCAGCATAGTATTTCTAGTCTTACACCCACCATACACCGGCTGCTTGGCAGGCAGGCCAAGATCACCACTGGCATGCAGGGTAAGGAGTGAAGGAGCTCTGGTCAGAGGTACCTGAGGTAGAAACTCTCTTGCTAGGTCCAGGGCCTTTCTGTAGGCAGCATCGCCCTCCTGGTTCTGCTCTAACACGTGGCTAACCAAGCCCACAGCTTTGGCTTCGTGGCCATCAAGCACTCGTGCGGAGAAAATAAGCTCCTTGGCCAAGGACATTCCGATGGCGCGTGGTAATCGCTGTGTTCCCCCTGAAAGGCAAGGCAGGCAAAGGTCTGAGACCCTCCAGTACAACACTGAACTGTTTCCTGTACTCTTGTCAGAATAAGCCAGGGCTAGAAATCTATACATCACACAGTCACTGGAAAATGACTTTAGAAGAGAATCAAACTCCTATGTGACTGATACAATCAGTAATACTATCAAATGATTTTGCACTGTCAGATACCTAAATTGAACCTTTGACCACAAGTACATTGGCAGCATCAGCTGAACAGCAGTGGACAACACGGTAGCCATGGAGAAATGCAGGCCCCATCAAACCCAGCCCTCTGATTTCAGCTTATACAGGACTCAATCACATACTTCTAAGAACTGTTATGGTAAATGAAACATAAACTTAATTAGGAAAGATAAAAGCAGGTAATTATTATGAAAATAGGCTTTGTCCTATCCTGTTTGTTTTTTCTGCCCACACTCCATCGACCTTGCTATCTCCTCCCTTTTGAAGCAGCTCTCATACAGAGTGTCTTCTTCCCAATTCCTGAAAAATCCACGCAGCGCAGTTATGCCCGTGTATGCAGTTCTGACTTTTTCACATACTGCTTTGGGGACTTGGGAACTGATAAGCTCCTCAACTGAACACTGTGGTGCAGATGGCTCTCTAGTAGATGAGGCCTGTGCACTGCAGACTGGCCAGTTTATCTAATCCACCTATCTGTTCACTGAGTGAAGCCAAATTGCACAAAACAGAAAGCTTGACAAAAGCCATTCATCTAGATCTAGCCTCCATTCCCACCAACAGGCACATGGAAGAGCTATGCCATTAGGAGTGGCTTACACCTCCTCCTCACAATGGCTACTATACTGCTAAGGGCACAGGTGGCCAGAAGAAGAGGGAAAAAAGCCACAAGTATTGAGAAGGCTCTAGGTCTTCAGTAAAGCATGCCTGAGTTAGGAGGACAGAGCTTAGGATGCTATCTTTAATTGTGCTAGGAACCATGAGTGATATTTAGGACATATGAGTTCAACAAAAATAAATAAAAGCCTGTAAGAACTGGAAAAGTGTTTTCAGTAAATTGCTTTCAAACATAAACAGAGTGATGCTTCTGTTAATGCACTATTCTTAAGTGAAGAAACTGCCCAAGTAATTACGAGAAAGTACAGGCTGGCCAAATATCTCAGCAGATTAAAGCACCTGCAAGCAAGCAGGCACAAGGGCCAGGAGTTCGATTCCCAGGCCTGCTCTGTTGGCCCCGCCCCTGGGATGCATTGAGACAGTGATTGAGACTGGGTATGGTGGCATGCACTGTAATCCCAGCTCTTGGGAGGCTGTAAACAGGCAGATAACTAAGAATTGGATCTAGTGTTGAGAACCTGAACGTCCTGTAGACCTCCCTAAAAGAGAGAGAGAGTGTGCATGTGTTACATGATCAACAGGAATACCAAAAAAAAATTATATAAAGTGTAAACAATGACATCTCTCAGTGCAGCTCAACAGGAATACCAAAAAGTATCTGGAAAGCAGTACTGCTAAATTTACATAAAGTGTAAACAATGACATCTCTCAGTGCAGTAAACAGAGATCTGCGAACTCCAAGGACAAGGTGCCTGACATGGATAAGTCATTCACTCTGTCTCCTAAAGCAGTTGACTAGAACTCAGATACAAAACCATTATCCCAGATAACTATGCACTCAAGGAGCTATACTGTTTTGATTACTGCAGCTCTGTAATATATTTTGAAGTCAGTTTGTTTCTTGCTTTGTTCTTTCTGCTCAAGTTGGCTCTGGCTAGTTGGGGGTTTTAAGCCTTTACACAAATTTAGCAATTGTTTTTTCCATTTCTGTGTAGAATCTCATTGTTATTTTGAAGGAAATTGTACTGATGCTATAGATTTACTTCGGATAGTATAGACATTTTAACAATATTGAGTCTTTCAACACACAACAACAGGTATTTTATCTTTCAAACTTATGTCCTCTTTCACAAATGCTTTTTGTTTTTATGTTAGAAACTTTCACTTTTTTGGTTAAATATTTCTGGATATATTATAAATGGGAGAGGTCTTTTTCCTTTTTGATTCTTAGTTCAGATCATTTGCTACCAGCATATAAAAAGCTTCCTTTTTTAAATGTTGCTTTGAGATGGGCGTGGTGGCACATGTCTGTAATCCCAGCACTTGGGAGGCTGAGGCAGGAGGACTGTTGTGAGTTCAAGACCAGCCTGAGCTACAAAGTGAGTTTAAGGCCAGCCTGAACTGTACAGTGAGACCCTGTCTCAAAAAGACAAAAAATAAATAAATAAATAAAATAAATGTTGCTTTGTATCCTGAAACATTACTGAAGTAGTTCATTAGTTCCAAATCATGTCCAATCTGTACACAGTGACAATCTGACTTCTTGTCCATCTTGGATTTTTCTTCTTTCTCTTGTGGAACTGATCTGTCTGCTATCATCAATAAAAGTAGCAAAAGTGCATATTACTATGTGTTATAGTCTTCTAGATCTTAGAGAAAGTTTTCAGGCTTTGTGCATTCAGTAGTATGGTAGGTGTTAGCTAATTTTTACATTTGCATGATTTTCATTTTATTTTTTGATACAGGGTCTCACTAAGTGGTCCAGAGTAGCCCTGCACTTTTTATATTGCCTGCGCTGGCTCTGAATTAACGATTCGCTTCACCAGTCCTGAGTACTGGGAATAACAGACACGCATCACCACATCTGGTATACGTGCACACAAATATGGATGGCCTGTACTATGTGCTCCTATAACTATATAACTTTTTTCTTTGTTTGTTTTGTCCTTGTCTAATTCTACTAATGGGATAATACTAGTATTATAGAAGAGTATAGAAAAATTCCTTCCTCCTTGATCCTTTAGGAAGTATGAATCTTAATTCTTTATTTTTTGCTTTTTTTCTTGAAACAAATTTCAGGCTATCCTCCTGCCCTAGCCTGCCAAGTGCTAGTATTATAGATGTGTACCACCACACCTAATTAATTTGAGGCAGGGTCTCACTCTGTGTAGTAGTTTGGGCTGGCCTTGAACAGATTATGTAATCCAGGCTGGCCTCAAACTCAGGATAATCCTCCCGCCTCAGTCTCCCAAGTGATGGGACTATAGGTGTGTGCTACATGCTCAGCTTCTTTAAATTTTTGATAAAACTTAACAGTGAAGCCATCAGTCCTATATTTTTCTTCCACAGAAGATTTTTGTTACCATTATTATTGGTTCAGTGCAATTATTATTATTGTTATTATTATTATTATTTTTTGGCAGAACCAGGGATTGAACTCAGGCAAGTGCTTATTCTACTGAGCCATCTCCCTGGCCCCTCATTTTTGATATGTTCAGATTTTCTACTTTGATTCTACCTTGGTAAGGTATACGTATCTAAGAGTGTGTTCATTTCTTCTAGGTTATCAAATTTGCTGATACACAGGCATTTGTAGCAATCACTAATAACCCCTTGTATTTCTGTGATGCTAGAATTAAGGCTGTTTGATTCATAAGTTAGTTCACTGATTGGTTTGGCCTACTTCTTAAGTGTGGATATTGGAAGATCCACTGTGAGTATGTGTGGAGCCTAGATAGACCATCAGGGACAGAAAGAGTCCTTTGCTTGCTTGTTTTTGCTCCCTTCTGCCTGTCATGAACTGTTTTTCCTCCGCAATGGACCTCTGTCATGCTACCCTGCCTTACAGTCAGCCAATTATGGACTGAAGCCTCTACAAACTGGAATAACTTTTCTCCTTTAACTTTGGGCATTGGGTATTTTGTCTCAGCAATAATAAAGTAATTAAGACATATGGCAGTGACAGGTTGAGCTCTTTTTCCTTTTTTTGAGGTAGATAATGATGGCTATAAAGTTCTCTCTTTGCACTGTTTCCACAGATTTTAGTATGTTGTTTCCATTTTCATTTGCTTGAAGAAATGCTTATATTTCTTTCTTCACGTCTTCTTTTATCCATCAATTGTTTAGGAGTGAGTTGTTTAATTTTCATTAAAGTATTTTTATATTTTCCAGTTTTTTCTTTTACTTGTTTGTGGTCAGAAAAGGGTATCTACTATAATTTCAACTTTTAAAAATTTATTCAGGATTGTCTTGTGACCCACCATGTGATCTATGCTGCTGAGGAGAATGATTCTGCAGCAGTGGGATGAAACCTCCTATAGAGCTCCATCAGATCTGGTCTAGCCTATAATTTAATTCCCATTTTTTTCTTTGCCGATTTTCTGAGAGATCTGTACATGCAAAAAATTATTATATAAAGTCCCCTACTATCATTGTATGAGTCCATCCCCATGTAGGGGAGATCATTATTTTTTAAATTATTACTATTTTAATGTATTTGGTTGTTGCAGGGTCCCACTACACAGCTTGAACTTAGTGATCCCCCTGTTTTCAGACTCCTCAGTGCTGGGATTATAGGTGTGTACTACTATGTGCAGACTCTGGCTGGCTCAGCCTGCCCTGAGGATGGGGTTGGTGCAGCATGTAGTACATGGGATCGAACCATGGTCCCTGCACTTGCCTAAGCAGGCACTTTAGTCCACTGAGCTATCTCACCAGCCGTAGGGGAGATTATTAATAGGTCCTCTATGTATTTGGGTATGCAATATTGGGTGCATATATATTTAGATCTATTGTTTCTTCTTACATTGAGGTCTCTGATTCATTTTTTATTCCTTTTTTTGATACAAGGTCTCACTATGCAGCTCAGACTGGTAGTGATCCTCCCGTCTCAGCCTCCCCAGCACTGAGATTAATGGCATGTGTCACCACGTCCAGTTCTGGAGCTGGCATGACATGTGGTACTGGGGATTAAACCCAGGACCTTGCACTTGCCAGCAGGAACTAAGAACTCTGAGCCATCTCCTCAGCCCTTGTGTTCCTTTTTTGTATATGGTATATAATATTCACACTGTCAAAAAGAAACTTTCTAAACAGTTACACAAATACATGATTGGAATACAAGAACATACGATTAAAATCACCTATTTCCTCTAAAATTTTATCCTAATAATGCTTGTTTAGTAAAAAACTATTTTATTTTTCTTTGGTGTCATCAAACTAGAAATGAAAGAACGATGGTCTGCATTTTATGTTTTCATTTATGCAAATGAAGGTACAGCCCTATTGGCATGGTAAGGGCCAGCCAGATAGCTCAGCAGACTAAAGAGCCTGCTTTAGCAGAGCACAGTGGCCAAGGTTCAATCCCTGGCATGCCATGCCGGCCCCACCCCCCGGGGCACATTGAGAATGCAATTAAAACTGGGCATGGTGGTGCACACCTATAATGCTAATGCTTGGGAGGCTGAAAACAGGAGAATCACTACAAGTCCGATCTGCATAGCACCCTGTAGACCCTGTCCTAAATTCATAAAAGTCAATCAATCAATCAATCAATCTATCAATTAGGCATGGTGCCACAGATGTGCAATCTAGCACTCAGAGACACCAAGGCAGGAAGATTGCCAAGTTTGAGCCAAGCTTGCTTGAATAACTCAGTGACTTAGCAAGACCCTATCTAAAGTAAGGATGTAGCTAGGTGTGACAGCCCACAGCTTACTCCCTAATACTACCAAAAGGGGGGAAAAGGGTTACAGTTTAAGAAAAATGATTTACAAAAGGCACAATGCCATGTGACACAAAAAAGTTATATGACTGATACAGAATCTCAGATTTTTATAAATATAGTTAGCCTATATTTGTTTACCAGAATAGTCTAAATAATAATAATGAAAAAAACACTGTGCTAATCAACTGGCAATCAGCTGCGTAGTACAGGCTGTGTTAATGAGAAGCTACCGCAAGGCTCCATGCTGCGACTGGGAGAGAGAGCAAAGATCTAGGCAGCACTGCACCCTAAGCTAGAAGACAGCACATGCCACTGAAACCCTGGTGCAGCCCAAAGGCTTAAGTGTACTGATTTCAATTTACCTGTTATCTAACTATGGATATTAAATCCTAGTATCAACTTAGAATCAGGTAAAAACGAAGATAGCATCTTATTTCTGTGTCCCTTAGACAACGGAGCTCAGGGTACTAGAGTGAATATGGAGGTCTCGGGTAGGAGTAGCACCAACAGTTTTGGTGACTGAGCAAATTAAACAGTGACATTAAAATGAGGGCTGTCCCAAATGGAATTAAAATCATCCTAAGGCTCACAGAGCCATAATGTGCTGACAGAGCTGTGCCAAACACTATTCAAACTCATACCACTGCCCACCCTAAAAGCATCTGACACAGAGCCCAAGCCTTGGGCAAGGAGAGGCTCCCTGGGGCACAGCCACACACTCAGACAAGACAGCAGCCGTGAAATACTCCAGGAACATCCTTTCAAGCAACCCCACAGCACTACTGAGTACAAGTGTGTATGTGTACAGGAAATTGAGGTGAGTTCATAAGTCTTCTGCTCAAAAGCAAGCACTTCACATGGATCACAGTAAATAATGTATTGCAAATAATATATTTTAAAAGTGGTAAAAGAATTTAACATTCTTAAACAACAAAATAACAGGTAAAATAGTAGATATGTACTGTAGTCAGGGGTTTTCCTGGGAAACAATTTTTAATACATGACACATAATTTATTATTTTATAATAGTTACTGAAAGAATTTACTACGAAACAGTGCAGGAAATCTCTCCACACACTAAAAGCCCAATCCAGCTGAGGGCCTGGATCCTACAGCAATGTGCTACATAAGTCCAGCTGAAGACCTACAGCCCATCACAATCCATGTCCCACATGAGTCCTAGAGCCCACAACAATGTCTCATGCAAGTCTAAATCAAGCATCTGTACTAGAGGGGCTTGAGAGATAGCTTGGCAGTCTAAGCAACTGCCTGGCAAGCACAAGGACCTGGGTTGATCCCTGGTACCATATGCTGTGCTACATAATGTGCCATCCACCTAAACTGGGTGTGGTGTTGCATGCCTTTAATCCCAGGACTGGGGAGGCTGAGACAGGAAGATCACTGTAAGTCCAAGCTGCGAAGTAAGACCTTGTACCAAACAAATAATACTTTTTTTTTAAAGGTTCTACCCTGGAAAGGTCCAAAGGTCATGATGGAAGCTAGAAAGTTTGTTCCAGTGGGATGAAAGATCTATGCCAGCAGGCTGAAGAATCTGCACTGGAGCCAGGAAGCAATGCCCAACATAAGGACCAGCATTTTCCCCAAAGTACCATAGCCATCCTCAGCAAAAACGAGATCTCATCACCTCTAGGACATTGAACAGTGAGTGTGCCCTACCAGAGCCAGGAACTGATGCTCAAAGAAAGGACCAGAGTTCCCCCAAAGTGAATTGCAGCCGTTCTCAGTGGCAACAAGGTCCCAGGCTCCTTCAGTGAGAAGAGCCAAGTTCCTCAGGAAAGCCAGCATGACAGCTCTCCCAGGAGAAGCCACAGCTCCCAGAAGCTCCAGACAGCTTCTCTTTTTCTTTAGTTCTTTTTATTTTGTTAGTAACAATTCTCAGGTGGGCCTCCAACACCCAACAGAATGCTAGTTCAGTTCAGCTGAATGTTGTGAACTGACTACCAGTTGTCAATCTATCATGTTGGCTAGCTTGACTGAATCATATGTAGATTAAAACATCACACTCCAATTGGTAAATATACAATCACTACTTGTTAATTAAAAAGAAATTGAAACAATAAAAACAGCTGCCGCCTCACACCTTCCTCAGGATACTGAATTGATAGCTTTGTTTTTGGTACTAGCAATTGAACTCAGGACCTTGTGCTTGCCAGGCAAGTGTTGTGCTACTGAGCTACCTCAACACTTTTTTTTTCCCCTAAAAGAACAACTACTTCTGAGTCCCTTCATTGCCCACCAGATAAAGGCACAGGGGATACAGCTGTAAACAACAAAATGCTCCTGCCTCTGGAGCCTGACACTGGTGGGGAAGCCCCACAGGACGCAGATACCTGCTGACAGGCAGTAGAGTAGAAAGTCCCTGGGCATAAGGTGACAGTTTATATTGACAGCAAGGGATGGGCTCTTAAGCAGGTGATCCTGGAACCTAGGTCAGGAGCAAGCCAGAGGTGCCACAGTGACTGAGCCATGGAGGGGCACATGTTATACAGGTCCTGTGGGCTACAGGAAAGTTAGTGTGATTCACGCACAGAGCAGAGTCAGACTCCAGGATTCCTGTTGGCCCTGAAAGGTGTCAGGTCTGCTATCTGGGGGCAGCCTCTGAGAGACACTGTTGGTGGACAGCCATTTTGTAATCTAGATTCAGGTCTGAGGCAGAGTAAAGGTCATTACTAGCTGAGAAGATGGAGGAAATAGGTAGATTGTTATAGTTTGTGAGGCAGGACTCCAGCAAGCCTGGAAAGAAAATTCCAGACTAGTTCCTCAAATGCTCTGAGTGTGTGTCATGTGTTCATAGCTCAAGATCCAATGCCCCAAATGAAGTCTTAGCCTTGCTTTTATAGGTCTTGGGTCTCTCTACCTCAGAAGAAATGGACAGATTCTTAGATACATATGAATTACCAAAAGTGGACTTAAGAATCTTAAATAATCCAGTATTAGGCAGTGAAACTGATGCAACTAAGGAAAGTCCAGTAACTGACATATTCATTGCTAATTCTGTAAGAACTTCAGAAGATCTAACCCCATTTCCTCAAACTCTTTTACCACTTAATAACCCAATTATTTAAAAAAAGAATGACCAAAAAATTGAGATTTTGGTTAATTTTTATTTTTAATTTTTATAAAGTAATGTACTTTTCTTTCTTTTTTTTTTTTTTCTTGCAGGACCAGGGATTGAACTCAGGCCCTTGTGTTTGCCAAGGAACCACTTATTCCACTGAGCCATCTCCCCAGCCCCTAAAGTAATGTAATAGGAAATAAAACATGATAATTTTATCATATTTATTCAATACAAGAAATAACATCTGCTTGAGCAATACTCGGGATCATCAGTATATAAACAAACACTGCCTGAGATGCACACGAGGCAAACTGTTAAGTAGTTAATGAAACTGAAAGAAAAGTACTCTTGAAGTCACTCCTGGAAGTTAGCATCACCCTGATTCTCAAAGCAGACAAGAATTCAACCAACAAATAGAATTACAGGACACTCTCTCCTGAACATACATGAAAAGCCTTCAACAAGACACTGAAAAAAGAACGCAACAAATCACTGAAAAGATTATGAATCATCAACATAACCAAGTAGGCTTCATCCCAGGGATACAAGTATAATTCAAATGTGTAAATCAGTAAACATAATACATCACATAAACAGAACCAAGGACAAAAATCACAAAATCATTCAACAGATGCAGAAAAAGCCTTTGACAAAATTCAGTATCTATTCATGATTAAAACCCCAAAGAAGGGGTGGGGAAATAGCTCAGTGAAGTGCTTGCCTGGCAAGTGCAGGGTCCTGAGTTTGATCCGTGGTGCCACAAAAAATAAAAACAGGGATGGCTAAATAGCTCAGCTGACTAAATCACCTGCTTAGGCAGGAAGCAGCAGCCAGGGTTGGATCCTGGGCATGCTGTGTGGGCCCCATCCCTAGAGTGTCTCACACCTGTAACTCCATTGCTTGGGAGACTGAAAACAGGAGAATCACTATGAGTCAGATCTACAAAGTGAGACCCTATACTAAATACATAAAAATGAAATGAAATGAAATAAAATATGAAAACCTTAAAAAAATTAAGTATAGAAAGACCTTTTCTTAATGTGATAAAAGACACTATGACACACCAACTGCCAAACTTAAATAAATGGGAAAAAAAACCCTGAAAATTTTGTCTCTAATCAGGAAAAAGACAAGGATGTTTTGGGCTGGGAAGATAGCCCAGTGGCATAAGTATTTGCCTAGCAAGTGCAAGGTCCTGAGTTTGATCCTCTGCACCAAAAAAAGAAAAAGAAAAAAGAAAGAAAGGAAGTTCACTGCTACCACTCCTGTTCAACACACAAAAAAATTAACCAGAGCATTCAGGCAAAAGAAATAAAAGGGATACATACAAGCAAAGAAGAAGTTAAAGTATTATTTGCAGACAATATAACCTATTTATAAGATGCCCTCAAAACTTATTAAGACTTCTAAAATTAAAAACCAAGTTCAGAGGGCTGGCCTGATAGCTCGGTGGACTAAAGTGCCTGCTCAGGCACAGTGCAGTGGCTGGGGTTTGATCCCTGGCATGACAGACATGACCAAGGCTACCTTTCCCACATGAACACAAATGTGGCCATCTCTTCCAGAACTGTGCACCAGTTTAAGTTTGTGAACCAAGGTATCATGCTACTGAACTAGAATTAAATGAATGAAAGATATAAATGTTAAAACAGAAACAATCTGCTGGGAGACAAAATAGGTAAATGTCTTGAAGACACTTGAAGGCATAGCAAGAACTTTCTGAACTGAACCCAATGGAAAGAGATTGAAGTTCTATAGTGTGCCTGGGGAGAGTCACATGAAGAGAAAACTTTTTCTCAGGCTCTCACAGAGAGCATTCTGGTCAAGCATTGGCCGTGACTCATCCACATGGATAACACAGACAAAGGATCTACAGAATAATGTACAGGACTACAAGATAAACCCTGAGAAGACTTCAATGACCACATAGGAAATATAAAGTTCATGTGTTGATATATAAGTTTTGATCTACCTAGGTCTTAACCATCCAGCAGAAAAGTATAAAAATATAAAAATGAAGTATACATCGTGAGCCCAT
>PVKA01011987.1:0-34448 GCA_004027165.1 Ctenomys sociabilis
GACCATATCCATTTACAGCTCAGCTTAATATTATGGGCTCACGATGTATACTTCATTTTTATACATTTATGCTTTTCTGCTGGATGGTTAAGACCTAGGTAGATCCAAACTTATATACCAACACATGTACTTTATATTTCCTATGTGGTCATTGAAGTCTTCTCAGGGTTTATCTTTTAGTCCTGTACATTATTCTGTAATTCCTTTCTCTGTGTCATCCATGTGGATGAGTCACGGCCAATGCTTGACCAGATTGCTCTCTGTGAGAGCCTGAGAGAAAGTTTTCTCTTCATGTGACTCTCCCCAGGCACACTATAGAACTTCAATCTCTTTCCTCTGTGGCTCCACATCAGGAGACTTTCTATGGGCTGTAGGAATCTAATTTGCCTCATAAAGGACATTGCTCTGAGCTATAGGTCTTCAGCTAGACTTCGGTAGGTCTATGCTGTGGGATCCAGCCCCCAGCCTGATTATTTGGGTGTCTAGTGCATGGAGAAATCTCTTGAACTTTTCTGCATTTAACTTTTTGGGTGGATACTCTAAAATAATCACATGAATTATGTATAGTATAATTATATTCTATATAAATCTATTTCTTTGAAAACCCTAACTACAATGTTATTCTATATATTTTTTCATACAAGTGTAATTTAAACCCTAGAGGACTTTTACTTCTTGGGGTAGATTAATTTGTAGGCACTTAAAAAATTAGTTGAAGCTACCATAAATGGAACTGCCTTCCAGGCATTTTCTTGGTGGGTTGATTTTAGTGTACAGGAGCACTGTTGATTTTGTGTGTTAATTTTTATACCCTAAGGCTTGGTTGAATTTATTAATTTTAAGAGTCTGCTGGTGGAGATTTTTGGTTCTTCAGTATAAAGGATCATATCATCGTAAATAAGGGTAATTCAACTTCTTTTTCTTTCTTGTGTTCCTTTTTATTTCTCTTCATTTCTCTGTCTAACATGCTAAGTACTGTATGGATCAGAGTTGATGAGAATAGATGCGCTTCTCTTACTCCAAATTTTATAAGCTATGATTTTTGGTCATTTTCCCACTTCATATGATGTTGGCTGTGGGTCTGGCATAAATTGCTTCTTCCTGTTTGATATTCATCTGAGTATTTTCATCAAAGGTTTTATTTTTAGTAACAGTTGAAAAATTTCAAAAGTGTATTCAGCCTCTATTGAGATGACTGTAATTTTTAAACCTAGTTCAGTTTATGTAGAATATTACATTTATTGAATTGCACAAGTTGAACTGCGAATCCTTGGAATGAAAGCTTCTTAGTCATGATGGAAAATCTTTTAAAAAAAAATTGCTGCATTCTGTTTGTAGGTGTTTTGTTGAGAATTTTGCGTAACTTTTTTTTTGTGGAACCAGGGATTGAACTCAGGCCCTTGTGTTTGCCAGGGAAGCACTATTCCACTGAGCCTTCTCCTCAGCCTGCATCTCTGTTAATGAAGAAAATTGTTCTGTAGTTTTCATTGTTGTTCCTAAATTCTTGTCCAGTTTTGTTCTCAGTGTAATGCTAGTTTTAAGGAATAAGTTAGGGAATTTATTTCCTTTCAGTTTCATGGAGGAATTTGAGGAGTATTTGTGATAACTCTCTGAAATTTTAGTCAAGTTCATTTTTAAAAAATTTAATATCATTGAGAAACAAATAGCAATGAGACAGTATCAAAACTGATTAATAGCATAGTTTCAATAATTAATACATTGTATATTGTTACCTTCTTAATGTTTCTACATAGTAAAAGATGCAGCCATGATATCCTTTCCAAATATTATTAGTACAAATCTTTCTTCTCATTGAATTAAGAGAAAGTAGGTATATATCTCTCCTAACTATTTTGTATATACAGATACAAAATGGTCCTTCCTTTGTATCCCCTTTTTTCTTTTGTTTTGTTAGAGATGAGTACTCCATTGCCATTAAAATATTATAGGTACATGAATTCAGCAAAATAATCCAATATAGTAGTGGGTTATCCATAAGACTGACAATGACAGAAGTTGTTGACTTGAGCCTTTCACAGATCAGCACATTAATGTAGCTTTACTTTTTATACCATATTTTTGTACCTTTCTGCTGGATGGTTAAGACCAAGATAAAGCAAGACCTATATAACAAGAAATATAACTTTTGTATTTGATAAGGTCAGTCAAGTGCCCTCAGGATTTATTCTGTAACCCTGTACAGCAGTTAGCAGTTCAGCCATGTGGACGAGTCACAGCCACTGTTTGACCAAGCCTGAGAAAATGTTTCCTCTCCATGTGACTCTCCATAGGCACACTCATTGTCATCATCATGTCGCTCTGTGGCTCCATAATCTCCTTGATCAGAAAATTTGGGAAACAACTGAGTTACATGATGTTACAGTAAAGCTTCTCCAATGTCCTAAATCTTCACTTACCTTGAAAAGCTACAGCAAAAATGGTGGCTGTCTTTGAAGCCGTTTTATTTCTCTAATCTTTGGTCTTCAAACTTAGGTTGTTAAGCCTCCAGAAAAGAAGCTTATTATTATCCTACAACATATGCAGTTGGGTTTAACCTCACTATCTGTCTGCATATTAAAACACCTTAGGCATAACATGGAACAGGTATTTCCCATCAAGTATTGATATGTTAATCTTTAAGTCCCTACAGAATATGGAGAAAAAAAAGTTTAAAAAATTAAAAAATACAAAGAAACAATTACATATTTTTCACAGAAACTTAGAAATCTAACTATATACAGCATTGTAGTAGGACATTCCTGTGACATATTTTTTCTTGTGTCTTTTTTTCATTTATTATCCTTTTTTTAAAACAAACCAATAAGCAGTATGCACTTAGAAAACTGGAATGACTAGCACTCAGAGCATAACCCTTCTATTACACATTGCTATCTTTAGTGCAGTTGCTTGGTTCACTGGTATCAGCATATACAGTCAGGGTGAGAATCCTACCAATTAACTCCTACTGTGAAAAACCTGCTGATGTTTCTCAGGATCATTGCCTTACCTATCTTGTGCATATGAATGTATGGTTTTGCCTCTGTCATGTTTTCCAGCTTTTCTCCTTGCTCTCACCTCATTGTCCAATCCTAAAGTTCTTGCGTTCTTTTTAATTGTGTTATATCTTTCTATTTGTATTTCTTCTTTTGAGTTCTTATACTAGGGAGACTATGCAGTATTTTTACATGTGGGTCTGGTTTATTTCACTTATGAGTACATCTTCAAGTGGCATCTGCTTAACTAGAAATGCTTCAAGTTTCTCAGTTTTTATAGATGAGTAATACTTTACTGTACAAAACTACCACATCTTTTTCATTCATTTCTTAGGAGTCTGGCATGTTGGTTGTTTCCAAGATTGGGCTATCATAAATTGTGCTTGTATAAACATAGGTACACATATATCATTATGATATGATGTTTTAAGATCCTACAGGAAAAGTCCCAGTAGGGGGATAACTGACTTGAATGGGATATCCAGTCTGAGTTTTTTAAGGACTCTCCACACTGATTTCCAGAATAGTTGCACAAATCTACATTCCTACCAGCAGTGGAGAAGTGTTCCCTTTTCCCCACAATCTCTTAAATATCTTTTGGTGGTTGATTTCTTTATGATAGTCATTTTTCTGGGGTGAGAAGGAATCACAGTGTTGTTTTAATTTGCATTTCAAGGATGGCTAGTGATGGGCAGCATTTTTTCATATGTTTATTCACTTCTTCATTTCGTCCTCTGAGAAGTGTGTGTTCATCTCAAATGCCCAATTCTGGACTGGGTTTTTTAATTTAGGGGTCCTACTTTTTTTTAATTCTTTATAAATTCTAGGGAGCAGACCTTTGTCTGAGTGCTGATTAGTTAAGATTTTTTAGAAAATTGTGGGTTCTCTTTTCACTTTGTTGGTAATTTCTTTTGACATGCAAATCTTCTCAATAAGAAGTGGTCCCAGGTGTTAACTCTTTCAAGAGTTACCTGTGCCATTTGGTTTTTGTTCATCAACTCTTTGCCTACCCCTATGTCTTTAAGAGTTCGTCCTACTTTCTCTTCCAGGAGATTGAGTGTTTCTGTTTTAATGTTTAGACCTTTAATCCACTTTGACTTTAACTTAGTGCATGGTGATAGACTTGGGTCAAGTTCTAGTTTTCGGCATGTAGAAAGCCAGTATTTCCAGAACCATCTGTTAAAGAGGCTATCTTTCTTCCAGCAGGCATGTTTGGACTGTTTGTCAAAGATCAGCTGGTTTTGTGTGTTTGTAGAGGCTTCTGCATCTTCTATCCATTAATCCTCAGGCCTATTTTGTTGGCAATACCATGTTAATTTTATCACAGTGGCTTTGTAGTATAATTTCAAGTCAAGAATTGTAATGCTTCCTGCTTTGTCTTTGTTGGCCAGGATTGCCTTTGGGGTTCTAGGTCTTTTCTGGTTCCAAATAAATTTTAGGCATGATTTCTCTATATCTGGGAGGTATGTTCTGGGTAGATTGATAGGGATTGCATTAAATCTCTACAGCAATATTGGGAGTATGGGCATCTTCACAATGCTGGTACTTCCTATCCAGGATCAGGGAATATCTTTCCATTTTGTGAAATTCTCTATGTTCTCTTTTTTGAGAGTACTGTAATTTTCTGTGAAAAAATTCTTTGACTTCTTCACTTAGATTAATTCCAAGGTATTTCATTTTCCAGAGTACTATTGTAAAAGACATTGTTTCTCTAATTTCCCTCTCAGTGTGTTTGTTATCTGTGTAGAAAAATGTCATTGACTTTTCTATATTGATTTTTTTAACCTGCTATGCTACTGAATTTGTATATCAATTCTAATAGTTTCTTGGTGGAGTTTTTTGGGTCTTCCAATAAAATATCATGTCATTTGCAAATAATGATAATTTAACTACTTCTTTACCTATTCTTATTCCTTTTATTTCTCTCTCTTATATAATGGCTCTAGCTAATGATTCCAGAGCTATATTGAATAGGAGAGGTGATACAGGACAACCTTGCCTGTACCAGATCTGAGAGGAAAAGATTTCAGTGTTCCCCATTTAGGATTATATTAGACATTGGGTTTTCATAAATGGCTTTTATCAGATTGAAGTAGAGGATTTCTACTATAATTTTCTGTAGGACTTTGAACATGAATGAATGGTGTACTTTATCAAAAGCCTTTTCTGCATCAATTGAGATAATCATATGGTCTTTAGGTTTTGCTCTATTGATATAGTGTATTGCATTTATAGATTTGCATATATTGAAGGATCCTTGCATTCCTGGGATGAATCTTACCTGCTCATGGCATATAATCTTATTGATGATTTTCTGTATTCTATTTGCTAAGATTTTATTGAGGATTTTTGCATCTATGTTCCTGAGAGACATTGGCCTTTAATTTTCCTTTTTAGTTGTGTATATCCCTGGTTTATGTATCAGTATAATACTTTCCTCCAGGAATGATTTTGGGGGAACTGTTTCATTTTCAATTCCACTGAAGAGTTTGTAGAGTTTAGGGATAATATCTTCTGTAAATTTGTTGTAGAATTCAGCTGTGAATCCTTTAGGACTTGTACTTTTCTATGTCAGCGGGCTTTTTATTATGCTTCATATTTCATTAGCTATTATTAGACTATTGAGAGTTGTTTTATCTTCTTGATTCTGTTTTGATAATGTTTATCTTTCTAGGAATCTTTCCATTTCTTCTGTGTCTTGCATTCTGTGAGCATAAAGATTCTCAAACTAGCTATTTATAATCTTCTGAATTTCCACTGGGTCTGTGGCGATTATATCATTTTCATTCCTTACTGCTTGTATTTGAATTTTTCTTTCCTCTTTTCAATATTAGTTAGAGGCTTATTGATTTTATTTAATCTTTTAAGAACCAGCTTTTGCACTCATTAATTTTTTGAACTGTTTTCTTTGTCTCAATTTAATTAATTTTTGTATATTGTTTGATTTTGTTTCCTAATCCACTGTTCCAGTATATTTCTCTCAATTGGTGAATTGAGTCCATTTCATTGATGGTTATAATTAACATGTATTGACCTATGATTGACATTTTATTTACCTGCTGTTGTTTATTCCTTTTTGTCCTATGTTTGTTTGTTCTATTTAATGGCTTCCTTCTGTTCTTGTTCATAGAGTTCTGGTCATTTTCATCCCTCTTTATAACATATTTCAGTAGTCTGTGTAGGACTGGCTTTATAATCATGAAATTCTTTAGTCATTCTTTGTCATAGAAGTATTTCACTTCTCCATCAAACTTGAGAGTTTTGCAGGGTAAAGTAGTGTGGGGTGGAATTTGTTTTCATAGAGGACTTGAAGTACTCTGCTCCACATTCTTCTTGCCTTCATGGTTTGTGAACAGAAATCTGTAATAATTCTGATGGACTTTCCTTTGAATGTGATCTGCTTCTTTTCTCTAGCAGCTTTCATTATATTATTCTCATGCTGGATTTCTGGGTTCTTGACTACTATATGTCTTGGTGTGTTTTTAATTAGGTTGAAGTTATTTTGCATTCTGTATGCTTCTGTTACCTGAATGTCAGGTTTTTCCCTTATATTTTGGAAGTTTTCTTCTATTACTTCTGCCCATATTCTTTTTATATCATTTTTACTGACTCTTTTCTCATTGATTCATATTAGTTTCACATTGTTCATCTTGCATCGTCTTCAAGTGATGAATTATCTTTTCCTGCATACTAGCTGTTTTTAACAGATCTTTTCTTACCTGTTCACTAGCTGCACCAACATCTTCAAGATCTGAAATTCTGCCTTCCCTTTCACTCAAACAGTTGTGCAAGCTTGTGATTAAGATTTTGTTCCTCTATGTTTCCTTGACTATTCTTCATGCAATCTACTTCTTTCTTGTATTGCTCATTGAAGGAATCTGTCCTTTTTCTAATTTCCTCTATTTTTCTACTAATGTCTTCTTTAGAATTGCAGGGTTTTTTTCAGATTGGGTTTCCTCCATATGTTTCTGTATTTAATTCTTTACTTCAGCTATTATTCAGAGATTTCTTTTTTTTATTTGAAAGATTAATTCTGACCCGAGTTCCTCTATACCTTTCTGCTGTTGTTTCTTTACTTCTGATGCTATTAGTTCATATATTTCAGATGTGTGGGCTCAAGGCTTGAGATTGCATTTTTCTCCTTGTCTTTTTCATTTCATATAGTACTGATGTCTGACCTTTGTTATAGAGCTTTGGTGCATTTATACCCTTAGCACCTGCTGAAATTTCGGTGCAGATCTATTAAGTTTGAATTTATCCAGTTATGCCTATCTTGGGTCTAGCTATTGTGTTCAGGTCCTTCCTACTGCAGCCTTTGGAACTGAATCTGTTGTATCCTTCTAGCACAACAGTGAACCTGTTGCTCTCCTACACACTCACCATTCCTTGGTTTGGTCTCTTGGGAAGTCCCAAGAGCTTTGCAGGAGTTTTGTTACTTGGCAGGCTTGGGGTTGGTGCTCCGAGTGGTGGAGGAGTCCTAAGGGTGCGGCAAAGGGTTTCACTCATGTGGAGCCTGGGTTTTGGTCCAAAGAGGTCCTGTAGGAGCAGGGAAGCCAGAACCATATACCTAAAGTTCAGTTTTGAAAAGCAACAGTTTCTGACTTTTCTTACTAGGTACGATTTTTGATAACTGTAACTATATGCCTATTAATAATCCATATGCAATTTTATATTTTCTTTTTTCAATTTGTAAGTCATATGTGCTTTGGCATTTACATATTTCTACTTTATCTGTTTTATTAAAATATAAGCTTTTGAAATAGCTTCTTATAATCATCTCCATTTTAGTGGGGTCCATGTGATTTCACCTTTTTCATTTCTTATTGCATTCCTAAGAGTCATTTCTTTTGTTTTCTTAATTGACAACTTTGTCTAAGGATTTTTCAACCTGAGTTGTTCTTTGAAATAACTAACCTTGATTCATTGATATTTATATTTATATAATTTTACTATCTCAATTCTGTTTATTTCTGTTCTGGTGTTTCTTGCCTTAGAGTTTTGAATTTGGATTGCCATTGTTTTTTAGAAATGTGAGATGTGTCTTCAGGTTAGTTAGTTGGAATTGCTGTTTTTCTAATGTTTTCATTTACACCTATATAATTTTCATCATTGTGCCCCACACGCTTTGGTGTGTTGTGCTATCATTGTCATTTTATTTAAACACTTTTTAGCTTGTTCTCGTTTTAGCAAGTTTCAGTTTCATCATCTGTGATGAAGGGTATTAATTAATCTCTGATTACTCAAGAGTATAGTGATCAATTTTTGCATGCACTTCTGTAGCTTCTGAAGTTTCATTCACTGCTGATTTCTAGTTTTGCTTCACTGTGATCCAATAATATGCAAGAGCTTATTTAAACTGTGTTGTATTTACTTCTACATGCTTTGTTAGTGAAGGTACAGTACGTTTTAGAGATAGATTCATAGTCTGTCTGTTTTAAGCCCATTTTTATGGTTGGTTCAACTCTGATTTTTTTAAATTAACTTTTTGCTGTTTGTGAGAGTGAGATATTGAAGTCCTTTCTTCCCTCACTATAAGTTCATTGGTATTTATTTCTATTTTTATGTTCAGTAGTTTTTGTTTTATGACACCAGGTCATCAAAATTTCCTGAACATGTATTTATATGTGTTATCTCTTGGTGTTCCATTTTTCTCTTTACCAAAGTACAGTGACCTTCTGTATCTCTTATGATCAATGTTTGCTTGAAATCCACTTTGTCTGAACATATGATAATCCTGTTTATTTTTGGACTCTGTTTTTATGGGGCTCCGTCCTTTCATTTTCTGTCTATGTCTTTGTTTATGGAAGAGTTGTAACTATTTCAGGCAATATTGGCCATTTTACTCCCATATTGAAGTGTCTTAGTTACTTTTCTCACTGCTAAGACAAAACACCCAGCACCTAAAGTTAAAAGAAGAAGGGTTTGCTGTGGCTCAGCCAGCAGAGGTTTCAGTCCATCATCAGTTAGCCCCAAGGCAAAGCACGATGGCAGAGGGGCATCACATACCAAGCAGGAGGTAGCAGAAGACATGCAGCAGTAATGGGAGCAGCAGCAGTAAGCGACAACAGCCACCCTCTTTCTGGCCCTTACATGGTGTCCAAGTTACCTACCTTTAGGGTGAGTGGCACTCATATCTAAAGTAAGGCACCCAAAAAGCAAGGGGACAGCTACAAAATGGGGAATGATATCCACCTACTCCTTGGACAGAGGACAAATACTTAGACTATGTGGAGAATAAAAACTATACATCCCCAAAATAAAATACTCAACCAAAAATAGATAATCAAAATAAATGGACATGTCTCAGAAGAACAACTATGAATCATCAACAACTACATGAAAATTGTTCAATGTCTTTGACCATCACAAAAACACAAAGCCAAACAATATGAAGTTCTTAACTTACTCCAGTATTAATGACTCACTAAGGACTATGAGAACTATAATTGCTGGCATTGTTTTAGGGAAAAGGAAACACTTCTCTGTAGTTGGGAATGTAAGCTAATTCAACCATTATTCAAATCATTATCAAAATTCTAAAAGAAGAGATTTTAATCTGACCCAACTATACATCTTCGTAGTATATTTGTGAATGAGCTAAAAGCCATACAATGGAGCCATACATTCATACCCATGATTATGGCAGCCCATTGTACAGTAGAAAAAGTGGGGAAGTGGGCTATATGCCCATTAACAGATGAACAGATGAAGAAATGTAGACTATGTACCCATTGGAGTACCACTTAGCCATGGTTTGATGTGAAATAATTCTGCATCACAATAATTCAGGTTAAATATTTCATTGTTTTTCGAGTACGAGAAATCAAAATCATGTTATATAAAAAATAAAAGAGGACTAGGAGGAGACAAGGACTTAGGTCTTGTAGTCCTAGGACGAGAATCTAAACAGGGTAGAGAGGGTGTGGCTGGGTTGTAAAATGACCAAATAGCAATAGATATGTGCACTAGTCCTCCAAAATGAATGATAATTATTATGCATCACAAACATATCATAAAAGTGATTTAAAAGCAAGAGACAAAAATTCAACTAAGGAATTTTAAAATAAATAAAATTAGATAAAAATAAGGGAAAATAACAAAGCATCTTGAAATAGAAGAGGAAGATAAAGGAGAAGGAGAAACAGGAAGAGAAAGAGGAAAGGAAGGTAGGAAGGAAGGAAAGAAGGAAGGAAGAAAAAAGGAAGGAAGGGAAGGAGGCAAAGAGGAAAAAGGTTATTCCAAGGCAGGGTTGAATTGGAAAAGTTTTCTCTCTGGCATGTGATACTGGAATGTATCAGGTGTGCAGGAGGGATTCTCATCACTCAGCTGGCTGGTGCTATACACCTGCTGAGCTGACCATGCCTTGCCCACTAGGTAGGGCTGTTCTGTTCTCTGTTGTCTACCTCAGAGCCATGTTCCCTCTAGGGGCTTTTTACTCCTGGCTCCCTGCGCACATGGAGTCTCTGCTTACTTCAACTGACTAGGAAGGTTGTTGGTTACTTAGTTGCCCCACCATTCCAGAGATCATTTGCTATCTACCTGGGGCTGTAGCACATAGAGAAGCCTGGGAATATCGTTAAACATATGAGAGATCTAGGGAAAGCAAAGAGATCACTGTGTTTGGTCCAGGACTGGGTAGGTAAGCGATGATCTACACCCTAGTTCTTTCCAACACAGACCCCTTAGAAAACCAAACACAGTTTGTCTTGCTCCTCACCACACAGGACAGTGCTGCAGATCATCCTGCCTTCTACTGTCCAAGATCCCCTCTGTTTAACCTCAGTGGGTCTGTAACTAATTTGCCCCCTATTCTTGATGGCGTTTTGCAGATTTCACTCTGTCAGTGTGTTCCCAGAGGTACCAATGTGTTTTTTCTATGACTGCTGGTCCTCAGAGTAGTTTAGTACCAAACAATAAATCCCTTGTGGATACAGCTTCAGGTGAGAACTCTGTGATGTGTTAAGAGCAGCCATGGTGTTTTATCTAAAGCTAGCCTGCCTTGCACAAAGAACTACTTTCATATAAAATCCCCCCACCAGATTTACAGCTTAAAATAACTGGGTTTTTTTTCCTAAGACTAGAGCTGTTAGTCAGTTCTTCAGCCCATCTCCAGCCTTAGATGGTGCAAAGTTGGGTTTTCTTCACACTGGGAGCTTGCGCTGACACTATGGACTGCTTCACATGTTACTCTGGTTTGTCTTTATCTCTTTCATGATGTTTAGCCATTTGAGCAAGTTTTTCTTATTTTCTAGGCTATTCCATTTCCCTCTATATAAGACCCACTTTCTCCTTTATAATTCTTACTGTTGCTCAGTTGAGGAGTTACAGGAATTCTCTTTTGTCAACTAACATGGAAGTACTAACATTTTACATCCACATATGCTATTTTAATTTTGATGATACATTTGCTCAGGATCCATTTGTGAAAATATATCAAAGCATGTCTTCAAACCTATATATTGTATAACCCATAATGTGTGTCAATTACACTTGAAGATTGCAAGGGAAGAGGGGAGAGAATTCCGGGTCTCTAAACTTACTTGAAAGAGAGGGTAATGAATATGTTGTGTAGGGAAGGAAAGAAATTAATTCCTGCCAACTGTGAAGAGTGACCTGTGATACTGAGGAGCACACAGGAAGGACATGCCATCGAACTCTTGGGAAATCTGCTCTGTAGCCCAGAGAAACTACCTGTGTTTTAACTGGCAAATGCTAATAGCAGCTAAAAGAAGAGAGAAAGAGGGAAAAATACAGCGTTTTCCTAATGTGGTCTTGCATAAATAAAGACCTAAAATAAAGAGGAAAATGTTTCATTTCAGGGAACTAGAGACACCCTAAATAATTCTCAAGTAGACTAATGGAGGAAACAAGGGGACACATTGTAGTGCATAGATCAGTGATGGCGTTATCTCAATCTTAGGGAATTGAGATACAGTGAAGCAGCTCCTGTTTCACTAAGATTAAATGCTTTCTATTACAGATTCAGTTGTAAGTGTTTCTGATGTGTTCCACATTGTCCCAAGATAGCAGCCCATACATGGTCAATTTGCTAATAAACAAACATTTCAAAATGTTCCAGTCTCCTTAATATTCAGGATAAGAAAAAGCTCACCACCTCCATCAGGGCAATAGTGTTTCTGAATAATACAAATCAGTAAGGTCAGAACCTCATTTTCTGCCTATGTATTGTCAGTTTCAAATTTCCAAAACATTCTTGTACAGCTGCAAAAGCAATCTGTCTTGTAACTTGGCACAAACTGAAAATTTATTTTTGAGTCTAAAAATATTACCCCAGGTACCACATGCTGCATCAGCCCTGCCCTGGGCTCACAGAGCCAGTGACCAAGTCGAGGCATGGTGGCACACACCTGTAATCTCAGCGCTGTGGAGGCTGAAAACAGAGGATCACTGAGTCTGACCAGCATAGTGAGGCCCTGTATCAAATAAATAAATAAATAAATAAATAAATAAATAAATAAATAAATAAATAAATACATTATTCATCATGCAAATTGCTGTATGCGAGCCACAAAGTTCTGACAATTTGGGAGAAAAGAAACCTTCATTAATTGAGAATAAATACAAGATACTGATCTCTTTAGTTTTCACCAAAACCAGTGTGTTGTGCTGAACACCAATTAATGAAATTAGAAATTCTGTTTAATGCCTGGAATTTCCATAGCTACCAATTTATTCACTGAACGCGTGTTCACTCATACTAAGAGAATGTGGAATTTGGCCTTTGATTGGATTTTGCATCTTGATGATACTGTCATAAATGTGAAACCATTTCTGTGAGGTCAAGATTAGAAAGATTAGGGGCAAAGAGCAATTTTTCGAGCTGGGCGTGGTGGCGCATGCCTGTAATCCCAGCACTCAGGAGGCTGAGGCAGGAGGATTGTTGGTGAGTTCGAGACCAGCCTGAGCTACAAAGTGAGCTTAAGGCCAGCCTGAACTGCAGTGAGACCCTGTCTCGAAAAGACAAAAAAAAAAAAAAAAAAAAAGAGCAATTTTTCTTACAAGGAAAGCTCTAGGCTTTTCAATCTGCTTAATATCAGGGCTTTGATCTCTCTTATTTTGCTGATCTGTAAATCCAGTCACATCTGTGGTCAAGCACGCAGACCCTCGTGTGCGCGAGGCACACCTCTGAACTGCTGTCTGGCAGGCAGGAGCTCTCCCTCAGAACATTTCTCCTAAGTCTCAAAGCTGAGGTTTACTTCCACAAAAAGCATTTCTGTTCACCAGAAAATGAAACCAAATACTTGCAAATTTGTGCCACTTCATTAGATTTCTAAAGACTTCCAGGATTGTGGCAGCTCAGAAGAAAAAGTTTAGAAGTTTATAGAAATAAAACTTTAGAATACAATGTGTCTGTAAGAACTGTGTATCTCAGGGGTGATAGGCAGACCTTCTTCCTGTGAAACTATTCATACTACTTAAACCCTTTTTTGTTTGTTTATTTTATAAAACTTAGCTTTTCCAATTTCCATTTTTACCTATGTGTTTACAGGGCATAATGAACACATTCCTCACAAGGTGTTAGCATGTGTAATAATTTATCTTAATTCTTTTGCCATACCCCTCTCTTGGCCCCCCTTTCCCCTTCCTTCATCTCCTGGTCCCCTTCTTTGCTCTGAAAGATCTATCTCACTATTTCCTATCATCTTTAACTTTTTTTTTTTTTTTTTTTTTTTTTTTTTTTTTTTTTTTTTTTTTTTTTTTTTTTGTCTTTTTGAGACAGGGTCTCGCTATGCAGTTCAGGCTGGCCTTAAGCTCACTTTGTAGCTCAGGCTGGTCTCGAACTTACAACAATCCTCCTGCCTCAGCCTCCCGAGTGCTGGGATTACAGGCATGCGCCACCACGCCCGGCTCATCTTTAACTTTTGACTTCCTAACAATCCCCACTGAGTGAGTGCTTATCACATGTCAAATGTTTCATAAACATGATGAACCTTGTAAGCACAAGACAGCACTTATTTACTTTATCCTTCCTTCCCTCTTCTTTCCCTCCTTTCTTCTTCCTTTCTTCCTTTCTCTTTTTCAGTCCTGGAAGAAATTAGGGTTTTACATGTGCTAAATAGAGTACTACATGACTACTACAGAGGTAAATCCTCAAAACAGTTTAAACTTTAAGGCAGAATCTTGGTAAGATTCTCAAACTAGCCACGCACTTGCAGTCTTCCTACCTTAGCCTCCCTAAGTATGAGGAATTATGGACATATGCAATGACTATATTTCTATCTTCATTTTATGAGCGAAAGTGAAAGTCTCAGAAACACTAAATGACTTGTTAAACAATCGATAGCACTGATAAATATTACATTTGCTCCATCCAAATTCTCTTTTACCAAATAATCTGGAAGTGCGTTTTTAAGGGAAAAGGCTATGTTCTAGAATGCAGGTAAAAATTACTGGTCATGGTGTTGCACCCTTGTACCAATAGCACTTGGGAGACTGGGGCAGGAGAAATGCTGAAATTTTGTATCCATCCTGAGCTTTATACTGAGTTCAAGGCCAAGCTGGACTACATAGCAAGAGCTTATCTCCAAAAAAAGAAATAATTTGTTGTCTTCTTGAAACTTTATTTGTTGATTTTTGAAGTGCTTCTGGGTGGGGAAGGATTCCTATTTCTTTCGTAGTGATGGCAACTGGGGAAGGTCTAGTCATTCTGCTATAAACAGCTATAAAACTGGAAGAGATTTATGTTGGGACTGAATTTTGATGCTGCATAAAATTCCTTAGAGAAATGACTTTATATTTTCTGTAGGAAATGTTGAGTTCCACATTCTCCAGAACAGTTATAGAAAAAGAAATGAGGGCCATGACTTTTTGTGGAGTTAATGAATAAAAAAGGTTTGGCATGTTTATTTAATTCAGTATTTATGGAGAAAATATTATGCACTAACCTTGAAAAGAATAAGAAAGAAAGATAGAAAAACTAAATCCTTGCTCTGGATCCATGTTGCTGCTGTTCTCAGCACATACAGTACTTGAAAAACTTAGTGCTCTTGTATCTGTAGAAAGAGGATGAGGTCCACCCACTTCTAGGGGGAGGGTTAGATATCCATATAAAAAGCACTTCTGTTACCTCTAAGATGCATTCAGGAATAGAACTACACCTTTTCTAAAAGAAACTATTATTTAGCCGATGTTGGATGCGGAGAAAAATTCTGCGTAAAGTTGGATGATTCAGAAGAGTGAGTTAAACATGGAATGAGACTTCCAAAGTGCATAGCAAGAAGACCTTGAAGAAGAATCAATAAAGAGAAGAAATAGGGAAATAGAAATAAACTAAGCATGAGAAAAGATGAGAGGATGACAATGGGAAAGCACCAGGTTCTTTCTTCCTGTGTGCTTGTGTAAGTGTGTGTGTGTGTGTGTGTGTGTGTGTGTGTGTGTGTGTGTAATAGAGGACATAGGAATGATTAAGTTGAGATTAGAATTGGGAGTGGTGCACTCTAGCTAATAAGTCCAACAGAAGGTAACATTTGGAGTGAGCTTCTCAGCTGGTTAAGGTAAATATTCAGAAAGGGAACAATATTATCTTCAAATATTAGCTTAAATGTTGCTTGTTTGTATTTTTTTTCTGAAAAAGCTTATGTAAGGCCTCACCAAGACCATAAATGTCCTTACACACTTCTCCCTGTTAGATGAGTAATCTTGGAATGTAGAGTACCACCTGGGTGACTCTTACTGAAACAACAGCAATTGTCTCCATTTTGGCTGTACCTGATTTCATTTCCATGTATTTCTATGCACGGAGCTGGCTAGGACTTTTCCTTATCTCTTCATTTGGCTTTAAGCAATGCATATTGGTCTAGCTGAGATGCTGGTGGTAGTCTTTGAAGACACCAAGCAGGCGTGTTTCCCCAGAAACTCCCACCTGCTGCTCTTTATTGAGGACTTGGTCAAGACAGGACAAAGAGCCAATGTTCCATGCCTCAAGATAGAGGCTATGCCTTCCTGGGGTTTGAAAGATTACACATCAGAGCTGAAGTGCAAACCCTAAGACATTAGATACTATCTCAATTGTGTAATGCAGATTATTCTCTGCATTTCCTTCTCTCTGAATATTGCAGAAGTAAATACAAGCCCCTTACCTAGCCCAGCTCACAGTGTTCTCCTATTTCCTGCCATTCTCACTCACTCATCCACAAGCTACTCCTCCTTCATGACTGAATAAAATTTGGGTTTGGCCATGGGTCAAGGTCTTTATTCTGGATACCTATCACTATGGCTGAACTTAGGGTCCCAGGGCCCCTATAACTATAAATAAGCTTTAGCATCTTCATTCTTGCCATGGATTACACTGAAAATAGTACATTGGAATTAACTTAATGGGATTCCAATAACATCCATGGGATTACAAATATAAACTTCCAAACTGTACAAGGACCAGGAAGGGCTCTTGAAATTCCTCCTACTTTCTGTCAATTTCCATACTGTGTGAGTGCTGGGTGAGAATGAGGTCACCCATAGCCTGGAATTTTGCATATCTATGGGTCACCATATAGTGTAGTTTTTCTTTCAGATCTACACTCAGTTTTCCTATCTACAGGTCAACCATGCTTATGCTGCTACACCAGATAATCATTCTATTACCCTGTGTCCACTCCTGTATAAATCTCTTTCATATCTCTATCACATTCCAATTATACTCTTAAGAATTTTGTTATTATTGTTATTATTATTATTTTAACTTTCTGCACAGGATATAATATGGATGGTATAAGAACAGTATCGTTTTGCTTTCCATGCCATGATCGTGTAGTTCAGGGTCTGCTTCAGAGGAGGAGCTAAAATACTAGAGATGGATGAAGGGTGAGGTGGTGGACAGAAAAGGAAAGTGCAGAGAGAGACAAATTGATTGCCCATTGCACAGAAAGAACAATGGAGATTTAGCTAAGTGTTCTAATTTGATATTGTTTTCAAATAACTCAATTTCATTATAAGGGAGACTGAGGAAAATCATACAGCTAATTTCATGACTTACACTTTTATTTCCATTGTGAGGGGTTGGAATGAAGAGGCTATGCTCTTCTGACCCAAGAAAGAGCCACAGCTGAACTCACAGGAAAACTGAAATTGCCCTGATGATTATTAGGTCTCTTCCTTTCTGGCACTGAGGTAGAGAGGAATAATGGTATCCCCGCCTGATACAACTTGAAAAGAGCTTTCCTGGAAACCCAAGGACCCTGTAAAACAATTAAGTTATGAAGAGTATTCCTTGATATAATATCAATAAAAAATGTGTTCTTAGTTTTATATAGTTTATATAAAAGTGAACAGCTTCTCTTTACTTTGATTATTCAAAAATCTTACAAGGATTATTCCACAATCCTTGTAAGAGCCATTATTAGGGAATAGACCAAAGACAAATCACTCAGCTAGTAGATGATGTTTTCAAGATTTGCACCAGACTTAGCCTTCTTCTTGTGCCTTTAATTTGCATTTGAAAAGCATTCCTCTCTGCTTAATGAGAAAGAGCTCCAGAAGCTCATAGCCTCTTATAGCCAAAGGAATCCTGGAAGCCAATACTAGCATCTTTCCACCCAATTCAATAAATCCTCTAAAGTATTCTGCGTAAGCAGACATCAGCTTGGCTTAAATATCCTCACTAACATACACATTCTTGTTTTCCTAGGCAGCCCATTTCCATGTTGAAGGTTATAGTATTATTTCTTTGGATATGGAAGTCTAGTATTAGCAAATTCTAGCTGCTAGAATACCTGCCACAATATTGACGACAGTGGCTCTACTCCTGAGAATGTTTGCATGAAACAAAGGCCTCCAGAAAACGCAATATCAAATATTGTGTTCAAATATTCTTCCTGTGCAATGGGCAATCAGCTTGTCTCTCTCTTTCTGCACTTTCCTTTTCTCTCCACCACCTCACTATTCATCCATCTCTAGTATTTTAGCTCCTCCACTTAAAAACTGGGAAGCATAATAGGGAAATAAAGAAACTGATATGTCTTAACTGATCTGTAAAATGGGAACAAGATTTGAACAAATGCCCATTTAGAATTCTGGAAATAATGCACAATTTTATTCATTGATTTAGTGTTTCAGCAACTATTTAAGTACCTAATATGTGACAGTTTTTAATCTCAGTGCCTTGAACATAAGGACAAAGAAAAGACAAGTGTGGCCCTCCTGTTGTGGGGTCCAGAAGCGAGGAACATGTGTGAAATTGCAACTGACACTTACACTTTGAGACATTTTTGTATATTGAGATTTGGAGAAAATGACTGAGGAGCAGAGAGATGTGAGGTCAAAGGTGATAAAAGTACATGAGGGAGAGGGATAAGGAGGGAGGGAAATGATCTTCCTGTGAAGCGAATGACAACTCATGGAAAGCCTTGCAGCTCAGACCAGTGTCCTGCATTTAGGGAGTGAAGAAGGGCAGAGACCAAGTGCCATCCTTTGGCCTCTCGTAGACTTTCACCTGAAGGCAAAAGGCCTGTTTTCTCTCTTTTTGTTATTTTAAAGAGGAAAGAAACCAATAAAAGCAATGATTCAGAATTTCACAAATAATAGGAAGTTAACAACGATTATGATATTATATATTGGTTTTTTCAAAATACTTGCTCAAATTAGAAGATATAAGCCTGAAAAATTGATCAAACAATATAAACTGTGTTATGTACACTGAACAAATAGAAATTAGTAGTATGATTATCTCAGCTACCTTGCATATGTAAACACATATTTCCCTTTTCCTTCCTTCTTTTGTCATTTGCCCCATCCCAGGTTTTTTCTTTCTCTTTGAACAGTAGCTTTCCATTTCACAATATCTACTGCACACTTGGATGTTATTTACTCTCTCAGTTTCTTACACTAGACAGGATGGTGTTTACCCATGTGAGTCTGATTTATGTCACTTATGAGTATGGTCTCTAGTTGCATCCATTTACCTATAAAAACCTTGAATTTATTGTTCTTCTAAGCTGAGTAATACTCCATTGTTCTAAAAATACCACATTTTTAAATTTATACCTTGTTTAATTGACATGTGGGATGTTTCCAAGATTCAGTTATCACAAATTGTGCTGGTACAAACATGGGTGCACTTATACCACTGTAGTATGATGTTTTTAATTCTTCTAGGACTTATCAATCCCAAGGGCTGATAAGATAGCTCAGTTAACTAAGCACCTGCTTAGGCAAGTGTAGGGACCGGGGTTCAAACCTCAGCACTCCCTGACAAGCCAGCCCCACCCACAGGCATGCTGAGCCAACCACCAAGACCAAGCATGGTGGCACCAGCCTGTAATTTCAGCGCTGGGGAGACTGAAAATGAGGATCATCATGAGTCCTAGTAGTGTGGTGAGAACCTGTATCCAATATAAGGAAAGAAAAGAAAAGAACCAGAAGGTGAATAAATGGTTCAAATGAGACCTGTAGTCCTAGCTTTTGAGGAATCTTCACACTGGTTTCTACAGTGGGTATAACAATCTGCCCTCCTGCCAATATTGGAAAGAAGTTTCTGTTTCCCACAATTCAACCAATATTTGTTATTGATTGATTTCTTGATAATAGCTATTCTTTCTGTGGTGAGATGGAATTTCAATGTTATTTTAATTTGCATTTCTTGCATGACCAATGATGTTGAACATGTAAAAATATATTTATCTGCCATTTTTATTTCTTCATCTGAGAGGTGTGTACTCTGTTGCTCTTTTATTTTGATGTACAAAAAAATTTTAACTACATGAAATCCAAGCTGTTAATTCTTTGAAGTACTTCCTGTGCAGTTTTGTTTTCTACCTACTTTCTCTTCCAGTAGATTTAGTGTTTCTGTTTAATGTTTACATCTTTGATCTACCTTGACTTTACTTTGGTGCATACTGATAGACATAGGGCTAATTTTAGTCTTCAACCTGAAACAAGAGGATATTAAAATTCTGAATAACCCAATACCTGTTAATAAAATTGATAACATAATTAAAATCTTACCAACAAAGTTCCTGTCCCAGTGGATTGGCTACTGAATTCTAAAAGAAATTTAAAGAGGATTTAATGCCAATACTTTTTATACTTTAATGTAACTGAAAAGTAAGCAAGCCTCCCTAACTCATTCCAGGAGGCAAGAGAAAGACCCAAACAAAAAAAAGGAACTACAGACCAATCTCCAAAATGCACACAGATACAGAAATCCTCAATGAAACACTAACAAACAGAATGCAACATGTAGTCAAGAAAATTATACACCATGAACAAGTGGGATTCTACACAGGGATGCAGGGTTGTTTCAACATACACAGATCAATAGATGTAATACGCCATATAAACAGAGCCAAAGACAAAAAAACATAATCGTCTCAATAGATGCAGAAAAAACTTTTGACAAAGTCCAACACACAGTCATGATAAAAATCCTACAAAAAAGTGGAATAGATCGTGTTTACCTTAATGTGATAAAGCCATTTTAGACAAGCCAACAGCTAATATCATACTAAAGGGAGGAAAACTTTAAGCTTTCACTCTAAAATCAAGAACAATGCTTGACCAGTTTGCTTTCTGTGAGAGCTTGAGAGAAAGTTTTCTCTTCATGTGACTCTCCCCAGGCACACTATAGAACTTCAATCTCTTTCCTCTGTGGCTCCATAATCTCCTTGTTCAGAAAATTTGGAGCTCAACTGAGTTTCATGATGTTGCAGTACAGGTTCTTCTATGTCCTGAGTCTTCGCTGACCTTGAAAGGCTAGGGCCAAAATGTTGGCTGGCCTTGTGGCTCTTCTATTTCTCCAACTCTGACTTGTGAACTTAGGTTGTTAACGATCCAGAAGAAAAGGTGATTAGTATCCTGCAGCAAATGCCGTTCACTTTGGCTTATCAGACTCAATTGATTTTAGTTGTTGTACATTTCCTTTTGTATTCCTGCTTTTCGCTTGTTATACTAGGGAGACTATACAATATTTACACATGTGTGTCTGGTTTATTTCACTTATGAGTATATGTTCAAGTGACATCCACTTCAGTATAAATGCTTCAAACTTATCATTCTTAATAGCTGAGTAATACTCCATTATATAGAAATACCATATCTTTTTCAACCATTCCTCATGTGATGGACGTCTTGGTTGTTTCCAAGATTTTCCTATCACACATTGCGCTGCTATAAACATAGGTACACATATATCTCTATGATACAATGTTTCCAGATCCTTTGGGAAAATTCCCAGTAGGGGGATAGCTGGCTTGAATGGGATTTCTAGTCCTACTATTTTGAGGAGTCTCCATACTGACCTCCACAATGGTTGTACCAGTCTACATTCCCACAAGCAGTGAAGTGTTCCCTTTTTCCCACAACCTCTCCAACATTTGTTGTTGGTTGATTTCCTTATGATAGCCATTCTTTCTGGAGTGAGATCATATCTCAATGTTGTTTGTATCTGCATTTCACGAATGGCTAGAGATCGTGATTCATCCACATGGATGACACAGACAAAGGATCTACAGAATAATGTACAGGACTACAAAATAAACCATGAGAAGACTTCACTGACCACATAAGAAATATAAAGTTCATGTGTTGGTATATAATTCTTGATCTATCTAGGTCTTAACCATCCAGTAGAAAAGTATAGAAATGAAGTATGCATCGTAGGACCATGATATTAAGCTCAGCTGTAAATGGCTATGGTCGACTACTTCTTTGAATAACTCACTATTGTTGTGGAATGCTGGACTGTGTTGGACTGTGGTATTGAGTTCAAGCACCTAAGTTAGTTGAATGACAATGGAGTGCCCACCTTTGACAGGTGTAGACAAAGGAAGGGGTATAGAAAGAAAAATCATGATGTGTGTGTATACACAATACAGTTGGGATAGATAACGCTGTGCTTCTACATAATCCTATGAGAGGCAAAATCTGCACTAATGGTGGTTGGACAGGATATTATGTCAGCTTCTGGTACTACGGTCATCAACTAGGAAAATAATTATTGAATTTTTGATATAATTCATGTATAAAAATTAAGATAAGTAAGCAGCTACACTCTTAATTTACTGATAATAGACATCTGCTAAAATAATATCTGTAAATATAATATGTATGCACCTTGTACGATACCAAAACATTATGAAAACAGTTTACAATGTATTAATTTATTGAATTTGTCTTGGTAAGGTGTCTTGAAACTCTCTGATTGATATTTGTACTTCAATAAAATAAAAAATAAATTTAAAAAAAATAAAATAAAATCAAGAACAAGACAAGGATGGCCACTATCAGAACTTTTATTCAATATATTTCTGGAAACATTGACTGGAGCAAGTAGACAAGACACAGGAATAAAAGTAAGAATAGGAAATGAAGAAGGGAATCTATCATTATTTGCAGATGACATGATATTCTACATAGAAGACCCCAAGAACTCCACCTAAGGACTTCTGGAATTAATAAGTATATTGATTAGCTTAGCTGAAAACAAAATTAACACTCAAAAATCAATAATCACACCCTTCACAATAGCAACAAAAAAGTAAAAAAAATGAAGTACTGAGTAGTCAGTCTAACAAAGGAAGTAAAGACCTATACAATGAAAATTATAGTACCCTGGAGAAGGAAATTGATGAGGATATCGGAAATTAAGATGGTATCCCTTGCTCATGGATAGGAAGAACCAACCCTGTGAAAAATGGCCATATTCTCCAAACTGTTATATAGACTTAGTGCAATCCCAATTAAAATACCATTAGCATACCTCACAAATGTAGAGAAAACTTTCCTAAAATTCATTTGGAGCAGAATAGACCTAGAAGAGCAAAGTCAATCCTATACAACAAATGCAAATGGGGGGGTATCACAATCCCTGATGTGAAACTATGCTATGAAGCTCCCATGATAAAATCAGAATGATACTGGGGGAAAAAAAAAACATAGTTATGATCAGTGGAACAGATTAGAAGATGCAGGCACAACTACAAACATGCTTAGCCAACTCATCTTTGACAGAGGTGTCAGATATGTTCACTGGAAGGGAGATAGCACTTTAATACATGGCTTTCTTTTGAAAAGACTAGGCTTTCCACATGCTGAAGACTATGATTAGACTTATTTTGTCTTGTTGAAATGGGTGCTGCTTCTGAAACAAAAGATTGAAATGCTTCACATTCATTAGTTTATCTAGCTGAATAGTTGAAACATTTTTCCATCTCAGGAATACAACCCAGATTCATAGATGAAAAATGCTATAAAGGTTATCAACCCTCAGATAGGAATTAGAGGTTATTTCTAGTGTCATTCTTTATGGTCTGCAACCATACTATAGCAGGATTCTGAATCATGTTTCTGCCTAACTCCATCTTCTACTCCTGTTGCAGTCAGTCTGACTCATTTCTAGTGTTCTGATCACTTTATTTGCCTGCATTTTTAAACATAAAAAGCTTCTTTGTTCAGGAGATGAAAACATATTGAGCATTAAAATACAAAGGATATCATTTGTTCACTCAGGTTAGCATGGTGTTTTCCTTTCTTTTGAATGAATTCTATAGTTACTCCCTTCTTATAAAAAATTATACAGGTTATATATAAATATATTTTAGAAATTTGGAAGAAGTCCACTTTTTTTTTTAATGTTTTTTCCACTGTTCACGTTTAATAAATGGAAACAGAAATGAACCTCCAGAGAAAATAAAAGTTACCTTTCTTACACTATTCAGTGTTAGCATCAAGATCTTCAGATATTTAAGATCTGGGAAATCTGGCATCAGATGTCATACATTGAATGCTATCCAAGGAAATGAAATATTTAGGAGCTATGTATTTCCAGAAACATAGAAAACAATAGTTTTTCAAATCTTTCAGTAGTAAAATATTTAGCATTTTTCCAAATAGAATATCAATAGAAGTGGCAACAGATAGGGCTTTTGATTCTGGTTGTAGGTATGTGTGTTTTTCTGAGATTTTATGCAAATGTAGATGTTACTGAGAAAGATGCAGATTTTTATGTATTATTCCTCCAGATTTAAGGGAAAGTTTGAAGAATTTCCTTAAATGAATATTTATCTATTCGTCCAGTCATGATAAAAATATAGTATAGACCTTCTTATGTGTCCACACTTAAAAGGCAAAAGAAACATCAGTAAGACTGGCTTTAAGTAAATGATAGCTCAAAAGACTTTTTATAAAGATCTAAACTATTTATGAATCTCTCTAGTGCCTGAAGCAATTAGAGTAGGATAAAACTAACCTGCATAAAGAGCCAAGGATATCTGCTATTCTGAGTGCTTAATTATATGTGCTGAGCTTAGCTTCTTGCTATATACTTCATACAACTTGTGAAAAAAATTTAATGTATGTGCCAAGACTAGACTGGATGACAAAGGGAATAGTGAGTGATGCAAAATAAGCTCATTTGGGATTTGAACTCACGTATTTATGACTCAGGAAAACCTTGCTCTTCCTTTGCCAGGTAACACTGGTAGAAAAGTCAAATGATGATCTCTACCTATAATGCTTCTTACCCCAACACTCACAGGAGATGATTGCATTGGAAGTTTTTCACTAGGTATATTTTGAGACAGGTTGAGAGTTGAAGTTTCCCACTCTTCCTTGTCCAAATTTCATGACACAACAGAGTGCTTGACAGAATGGAACTGTAGCTAATTTGAAACAGTTTTCTTTCCCCTGTTTGTGTTGGACTAGGGTCCAGTAAACTCTATATCTCCTGAGTTTGAATCAGATGTTTGGTCTCCTCAGAATATACCACTTTTGATGCAAACATCTTGGAGAAGGTGGAAAGTTCTTCCCACACATTGCCCCTTGACATGATTTCCTTCTAAATCTCAGGATGGAAGTGTAGTCAAGGAGCTGGTGACTTGGATGTGGTCATGCAGCAGGTGAATGATTGAAACAATCTTTTAATTTGCTTCTGTTTGACTTTAATCTCTTATTCCCTTTACATTTTGTAATGAGTTGGGTGGAATCTTATACTTTATTGTCTCTTCCTTAGCACACAATACAGGACTGCATGGAATTTGCCCATATTAAAATAACATTTTTAAAAGGGCATCTGAATTATTCATGAACTCCCCAAATTATAAGCAGCCTTAAATCATTTAAAGGGAATGGGAGAAGAAAGACATGCACAAACCACAAGGATAAGTGAGGAAATCATATGTTCCAGCATACTCGTTTGGGAGTTTTTTGTCTATACTCATTCTAGCTATACTTAGTATAGTTTGCTGTTGCTTAGAATAGTAAGTCTATCTGCTCAACTAGAAGGACTGTATCTTATTTCTGTGTGGCTCAGCGACTAACATAATTCAGTCTTTAGATTATGCTTACTGTTCGGGAATTATCCGTTGAATCTGGGGAGTGCAGGCTTTCTTTCCCAAAGTAGGTAGTATCATGCAAGGACCTGAGCTGTGAAAGAGAAACCCTATTACATAGCTGTATGTGTACATTTCTCATCTGTAATGTGACTGATAAAAGATGAGACAATGGGACAGCTACCTGGAAGTTCTTAGCTAAGTGACATACTTCAAATGACAGAAATTCAGGAGTTCTGTCATCTTACCTTCTCTTGCCCTCCAAAGCAGAGGCATATGAATCGTGGCTGTACATGAGACAAACTGCACTCACCCCATACATTATGTGAAAATTATAATCTTGTGTGCCTGTAATTTCTATCCATCTCTTAATTTACAGTCTGTATTTGTCAACAATAAAAAAGATATTTTAAAATGCCTATTTTACCCCTTCATCCATGTTAAATTAAGTCACAATTGATACGGACAAGAATATTCCTTGGACTTCGGTTTAGCAATGACCTTCATATGTCAGGTAAGCTGCTTTTTTTCCAGAACCCCAGTAAAACTGTTCAAGTCAGTTTCTTACCTCAGAGTATTTTTTTCTCTTCCTTTTAAGCAAATGCATGCTAGTTTGGATTGTATCAATACTACAAAATAGGACTGAAGGAAGTTGGAAAGAAAACCACATTTCTTTTTCAGGAATGGAAATGACTTAATACATTGATAACTTGTGACTGTTCCAAGAGTCTCATCTCTCATCAAAGCTATTCTTTCTTCTCTGAAGAACAAAAGGAAATTTAATCTAAGTATGGCTCTAGCTTTCCCACAATATTAAACATTTTGCATGCATTATTGCTTTCTCTCACAGAGATGTGATGTGTGAACAAATTATTATTATATACAAATATGCAGGTTGTATATGTATACATAAAATATGATATATATAATAATGAATTTCATATATAAACACACAGTATATTTCCTAACCACTGCTAAACATACTTAATGCTATGGTAATATGATTGCTTCTGATATAGAATTGAATGCCATCACTTTCAGACAAAACCATAAGGTAGCACACATTTCTATAACACAATTAGCAGAATTTATATGTTCAGATGATTGTGGTATGCACACTACTAATGGATTCACTTAAGAGGAAGTACATCTAATACAATAATTTTTCCGCTGATCTGTTATATGTTGGAACTGCCTCAAGATGAACCTGTGGCATATGCTGTAATATTTATTGATATGATTATCAGCATTAGTCGTTATCCTTGAAAGGGTTGTTATAGTAAATACATACTGTCATTGGCTAACAAAATGTTTTTACTCTGGGAATAGTATTTCCATTCTCCGCAAACAAATTCTCCCTCACACTGTGGCTCGTGCCTGTAATCCCAGCTCTTGGGAGGCTGTAAACAGATGGATCACTATGAGTCCGATTTAGTAGTGAGACCCTGAACACCCTGTAGACCCTTCCCTAAAACACAGAAAAAAAGAAAAGAGAAGAAAAAAAATATATCAAGAAGAAATATTGGGAAAAAAGAGGGTTTCTTCAATAAATGGTATTGGAACAATTGGTTATCTGCATATAAAAGAATGAAATTAGATTCTTAATTTATAATACCTATAGAAATTAACTCAGCATAGATATAAAAGACAAACATGTTTAAATACCATATTGCTTTTCTTGTTTGAGAAACTGAAAGAGCAAATAAGGACCAAAATAGATCATAGATATTGGAAAGCAGGAACTTTATATAGGAAGGGGGACAGGAGAGGCGGAGAAAGAGGAAGGCCAAAAGGGGAAAGGGAAAACTGGAATAAAAAGACAAAAATGGAAATAAAGCTTTTGTAAGTGGAGTGGGGAAGAAATGGTCAGGGAAGAGGATGGTAACTTGGAAGAAAAAAAGAATCAAGACATGTTGCATACAGGTGTAAGTTGTCTATGATTGATGCAATTATTATGCGTATTGAAAGTGAACCAATAAAATTAATTAAAAATTAAAGAGCTAAATGCAGTGTCTATGACTATAAAGCTCATGGAAGCAAACAAAGGAGGAAAGCTTTAGAAAGGTGGATATGACATAATGCTTGGGAATGGCCCTGCAAGTAGAGGAAACAAAAGCAAAAATAGATGATCAGTACTGTGTTAAGCCTTGGATAGCTCTGCACCATGAAGGAGGTAATCAGTAGATGAAAAGGCAACTCATCTACAACATGGAAGAAAGTGTGTGCAAACCATATATTGATAAGTATATTTGCATGAGATTTGTAAGGAACTTCTACAATTCAACAACAAAACCTTTATTAAAAAACAGGCCAAGGAAACTTTAATAGACTATTCCCTGAAGCAGATATACTGATAGACAAGAAACATATGAAAAGATGCTTGACATCATTAATCATATGGGGAGTGGAAGTACAACCTACAGTGAAATATCACCTCAGACGCATTAGGACGGTCACTGTTAAAAGTATGGAAAATGACCAATGTTGGTGAGAATACAGAGGAGGTGAACACTTTTTTATACTATTCATAAGAATGTAAAATATAAATCATCACTTTGGAAATCAACATGGAGGTTACTGAAAAAAAACAAAAGTAAAATTTCCATATGGCTTCGCATTTCCACTTCTGGGCATACATCCCAAAGACTGCACAGGCCAGCGAGATAGCTCAGCAGATTAAGCATCTGCTTTGGCAAGCACAGAGACTGGGGTTCAATCCCCAGTCTGGCATACCATGCCAGCCAGCCTTCGGTGTACACAGAGCCAGTGAACAACTCTGGGTGTGGTGGTGCATGCCTATAATCCCAGCACTGGAGAGGCTGAAAACGGGAGGATCACCATGAATCTAAGCTGTGTAGTAAGACCTTGTACCAAATACATGAATGGATCTCATCCGCACCTGACCAGCCCCAGAGACCGGCCAGAGACAGTGCGGCCGACTCCGCCATCCTCCTCGATCCTGCCCACACTGCCCAGCCAGAGACCGGCCTGAGACAGCGGCTGACTCCAGCGGCCTCCTGGATCCCGCCACAAGCTCTCCCAGCGAGTGGGAATTTGCACGACTCACCAGGCTTCCCAGATCAGTGAGAGTGTGGTAAGTCTAAGGGAGAGCCATTGGCTTCTTCCCACACACGCTACCCGGATCCCTGCCCCCAAGCTCTCCAAGCCAGTGACTGGCCTAAAACCTCAGGACCCACTCACCAACACCTCCCCGGATCACCTGACCTAAAGCCGGCTGAACAAGTGGGAATTTCCCCGATTCTATGGGCATCAAAGTTCAGTGAGTATAGAACTCCAGGCCCGCAGTGCCCAACAGACATTTCCCAGGGATTCCCTGCCCCCCCCCCCCACAGCCCGGTGAGAGCTCCAGGCACACTGTGCCAGAGAAACATTTCCAGGTGATTACCAGTCCCACACCACAGCCCAGACCCAGTGCAGGTCAGCCTGGAGTGAGAACTCCAAGCCTGCCATGCCAGAGGGACATTTCTCAGCAATCCTAGGTCCCACGCCATGGACCGAAACCCAGTACAGCCTGGCCTGTGAGTGAGGGCTACAGGTCCACTGCACCAGAGGGACCTTTCCCAGCCTTCTCGGGTTACGGCCTGTAGACCCGGACCCAGCACAAGCTGGCTGACCCAGTACAGCCTACTCAGTGAATAAGATCATCTACTATCCTTTTGTGAGCCCAGAAGACCCAGCAAAGCCCAGGCCCACCCACCTGGGGAACGACCTTGCTGACACAGGAGGGCTGACCCCGGGAACCAACATAGCAGAACCAAAGGAGCTGCAGCAAAAAAGGAACTGAACACAACAGCTAGACCCAGGATAGGCATACCTGGAAAATCTCAAACTTAATAGATTGGCACCCAAATCTCATAACAACCTAAGGTTATAGCTGCACCAAAGCTCTACACCAAAGGTCAAAGGTCAGTGCTATTCAAAATGACAAAGAGAAGGGGAAAAATGCAATCCCAGGCCTGGAGTCCATCAGGAAGGGCAGAGGACCCTAGCTCAGCTGCAATGAATGAACTAACAGATACAGCAACAAAGGAACAACAGCAGAAAGCTATAGAGGAAAGAAAATTAGAAGTAATTCCCCAAATTAAAAAAGAAATATCTGAATACATAGTATCTGAAATAAAGAATGAATTCCAGAAACACTGGGTGGAAAAACTATGCTCGCCCAGAACAAGTGCAGAGAGCAATATTCCAGCTGAAATATATGAATTAACAGCATCTGAAGCAAAGAAACAACAGCAGAAAGATCATGAAGAACTCAAAGCAGAAATAAGTTCTGAAGTCAAAAAATAACTTTTTGAAGTCATAGCATCTGAAATACAGAAACAAGCCCAGAAATATACAGAGGGAACCCAACTTGGAAGTAGCACAGCAGAGAAAGAATTAATAACTACCTCTAAAAAAGACATGGATAAAAAAATTGAGGAGATCAGAAATATGGATTCCTTGAATGAGCAATACAGAAAAGAAATAGAGCACATGAAACTCAGTCAAAGAGATATAGAAGAACTAAAAATATTAATCACGAGTCTATAAAACTGTCTGAGTGAAAGTGAAGACAGAGTTTCAGATCTTGAATATGCCGGAGCAGCTAGTGAAAAGGTGAGAAAAGATCTCAAAAACAACGAGAATGCAAGAAAAAATAATCCATCACCTGCAAGATGATGCCAGGATGAACAATGTGAGAATAATTGGTATCAACGAGAATGAAGGAGTCAATACAAATGACATAATAAAAAAAATGAGGAGAAATAATTGCAGAAAACTTCCCAAATATGAGGAAACAATCCAACATTCAGGTCACTGAAGCATACAGAACACCAAATAACCTCAACCCAAGTAGAAACACACTGAGACATATAATAGTTAAGATCCCAGAAATCCAACACAAAAATAATATAATGAAAGCTGCTAGAGAGAAGAAGGAGCTTACATTAAAAGGAAAACCCATCAGAATTACAGCAGACTTCTCTACACAAACAATGAAGGCAAGGAGAGCATGGAGCAGAGTTCTTCAAGTCCTACACGAAAACAAATTCCAGCCCAGACTATTATACCCTGGAAAACTCTCTTTCAACTTTGATGGAGAAGTGAAATACTTCCACGACAAAGAACAACTAAAGAATTTCATGATGACAAAGCCATCCCTACACAAGCTGCTGAAAGATGTTCTAGAGAGAGACCACAATGACCAGAACTCCATGAATGAGAATGGAAGGAACCCACTAAACAGGACAGTCAATTAAACACAGGTTACAAAGGAGTCAACAATACCAGGTAATATCATGACAAACATAAGTCAACACATTTCAATCATAATCATCAATGTAAATGGACTTAATTCTCCAATTAAGAGAAATAGACTGGCACAGTGGATTAGTAAACAAAGTCCAACAATATGCTGTATACAAGAAACACACTTAACTCAAAAGGACATTCATAGGCTCAAAGTCAACGGATGGAAGAATATAAAAATAAAATAAAAATTATCACAATGTGACAATGCTACAATTAAAACTAAATACTGAGGTTTTAGTTTAGAAAAACAGCTCTACATTAAGTCTTTTGTCTTCAAAGAAAAACACAATAACAAATGTGTCACAGGTTTTCCACCACTGAATTACATGATAAAAATTAAGAAGTAGGGGTATACAAAGGAAGAATCATCATGTGTGTGTATAAACAGCACAGTTAGGATAATGATGCCATGCTTCTGCATAATTCTATGCAAAGCAAGATTTGCACTAATAGTGGTTGGACAAGATATTATGTCAGCTTCTAGTACTATGGACTAGCACTAGGAAGACAACAAGGTAGAAAGTATTGATTATTGAATCTTTGATGTAATTCAGGTATAAAAAATAAGATAAGTAAGTAGCTATACTCTCTGAATTCACTGATTAGAGACATCTGCTATAATAATGTCTGTAAGTATAATATCATGTATGCACCTTGTATGATACCAAAACAGTATGAAAACAGTTTATAATGCATTAATTTATCAAATCTGTCCTGTTAATTTGTCTTGAAACTCTCTCATTGCTATTTGTTCTTCAATAAAAAAAAATAAATTAAGAAGTACTCCAAAAAAAAAAAAAAAAAAAAAAGAAAATTTCAGACTAACACAAGAATGCAAAGTAGACTTCAAAAATTGTGTGCACAGCTGCATTTATTACATCATTTTTCATCAGGGTTAAAATGTGAAAGCAACTCAACTAGCTACTGACATAGGAAGAGATAGAATTTATATACACAGTGGATTATTATGCAGACATATAAGAAAGGACAAATACTACATGATTCTACTCATATAAAGTACCTAAATAAACAGGGTGATAGATTGCACAATAGAAATATGGTCTTCCATGAGAAAAATAGAAGGAGAATTATTTTTTAATTGTATGGACTTTGAGTTTTGCAAGATGAGAAAGGTTTTGACATATGTTGCACAGCAATACAGATATGCTTAACAATACTGAAACATTTGCTTTAAAATGTTCTAGATAATGAATTTGATAATATATATTTTGCTAAATTATTTTTCGTTATAATTTTTTATTTTAAAGAGAAAAATAAAAATAACTTCTAAACAGAGTAGTAAGAGAGTTACAATAATAAATACATTACAGGCAGTTGCTAAAAGTTTTTAAAAAGAGAAACGAAAACAGATGAAATAAACAAAAAATGTTTCCTAATCAGAGTTCATTCATGCAGAAGTTAGCTTCTGATCTAAGCTAAGCCAAACAAAGCTTTTTCAAGAATAAACTTTCAACAAGAATTGGAAAAGAGATGGAGCTTCTTAGCAACTAACCTCTATGACCTATATAGTTAGGAAGCTGCCAGAGTGATCTCACCTGCCTTCTTGGAGATTAAGTCTTTAGTAAGGGGGAGGTAGAATAAGGTATAAAGATGATGAGGGAGTGCTCTTGTACTTGAAGGACAGCTGTAACTCTGCCACTAGCGCTGCCATCAACCCTGGGGAACAACAATGTATATGTTGAGTAATGTTGGAGTTGCATACTAACTGTTTTGTACTTGTTGTATTATGTTGTAGGTGTATAAATCGTCCACCAATGTCTCTAACTTCTATTAGCTTATATTCCACCAGGATGATTTCTTTTAAATATACAAACAGATAATTTGAGCAAGAATGCAACAATGTGACCAAGAAGATATAATAACCTTAATAATGAGTAAATTCTGAAAATTCCTTTAGTGTGAATACAGTTATGCAATGCTGAACAAAAATGAGAAATATTGAGCTAATAGGAAAGAATACAAAGGACTTTCTCAAAAGGAAGAGTGGCCAAGGAGAATCTTAAAGAATGGACACAAATTAATCATAGAAATTATATAAGGGAAAGAAACTCCCAACCTGCTGGATATCTGGTATGAGTTCATTTTCTCTAGAATTGAAGAATGAATTTTAGAAACAGAGGTTAAGAGCAGAATATATTTATAGGGACAGAAAGCTGTTGTCAGAGACAGAAGGGGACCTAAAGGGGTATCAAAGAGCTTTTATACAACAAATTCATAACATGAGATACATCCAAGGTGGGAGAAAATGGAAAAATACCAAGATAGGCAAGTGGTAGGACAAAACTATGGTCAACCAATAGGATTATGAGCGTAACTAATTGCTCAGGGAAAATTAAGTGAGGATTAAATAAGGAAGCAAGTCATGATGTATTCTGTTATGAATACTAAATACGGGTCTTTCCTGTAGGGGGTGGGTTAGTGGCTCTGCCTTGTTTCCTCTAGGTGAGAGATGCCTACTTAGAATATCAATCCCTGTTTATTCTTAGGGAGGTATGTGCATGCATTTGTTTTATCTTTTATCTTGAGGTCTGGCCCACAGTGGAGGTACCTCACTCCCCATAGTTGCAAGCCATCTTGTCTTTTATACTGGCTCCTTTGAGGGCCTAGTTCTGTCTCACTGCCTATGATATTTCTATCTAACATAGTTACCTGCAGCAGTAACATGCTGTTTGATGGTGGAAGAAGTGAAAGTACTATAACTAGGACATTAGGACTATCAGAGATTTCACTAGGTTGTAGACATCGTAGAAGAAAAGGCAAAGTAAACCTAAGTAGGCTAAATCCTGATTGGCTATGCTCTGGCATAGCAAGATTTCATTTGCTAAAATACCAGTATCACTTACCAGTACATTCTGTATTATGAGTTTGAAGGAGTCGGGGACTGGAAATTCAATTTGCTAGCTATTACAATTATCTTAAAGACAACTCAGAGGTAGCAGAGATTGATAATATCTACATTTATCAAGCAAAATTGGATTCAATATTAGATGGATGTGTAGGGCAATCATAAGAAAGTTTAAAAATGACATTCATAATGGTACGGAAGTCTGGTTAACATCCTACTCGCTTCTTTTATAGCTGAGGCAAAACCAGAGACTGAGTCTTCTTTTGCCAAGGTCAGTAATTCTCAGAGCTATCAGACTATTCAAGGGATTTTAAGCATCTTTTGTGAGCATACTTCTATTATTGTTACTCATTAAAATGCTTCTTACTAAATAGACACTGAAAACTGTATTAGAGGCAGCAGAGTTAAAAGGTATATACATTATGGCTCTTGTCTGGAAAGAGCTTAAGTAAAGCATACAAGCAAGCAAACAATTACACTATCACATGACGGAGTTGTCATTCAGATGTGTACTCAGGGCTGTTGGATAAAAAGGCAATAGTTAAATATGTCATTGTACTATTAAGGCTTTAGAGATTACAAAGATGTTTGATCTTCCAGGATCTAAGCTTCAGGAGTACAAGAACTATATTTTTTCTGTTTATTTCTGAATCATTGCTCTCTAGCTCTAGTTCCAAAACATATAGTACAAATTCAATACTTATAAAATACACAGATCTAAAGCCTTGCTGTTATTCATTTCATCTCCTTGGCAACTCATCCACTGAACTGAATGAAAACAATGTTTTGACCAAGAGCAGTCTTAACTCATAATATAAATAATTTTGGAAAATGGTTAGGGCCATTCTGATTTCCAGAAACCCTCTGTTCTTTAGATGATCCTTAAATCTCACTGAATTTCAGTCAGTAAAAGGAGCAAAACCCATTGAAGCCTACTCTCACTGATTAATAGAGCCCTAGTAGGCCAACCAAATAGTAGTAGTTGTTTTTACA